>JASAMW010004865.1:0-14416 GCA_030247985.1 Epsilonema sp. ZAB3_2
ACGAACGGGACTGCATGTTTGTTTACCATGAGATGAGCAATGCAAGTCGGTTTGGGCAAGCACAAGCCTAATGATGAAGCTATGCCGTCCTTGGTTCGTTCGCATCGTGTAGTATGCCTATGTTTCGCTGATGCGGCTATAATGTATGTATACATGTATAGTATGTAGGCCTACGTACAGTACATATGTACATACTGTACATCACAGTGGGTATAACTTTTTGGTGCCAGCGAGCGATTGCGTCGGCATTTCCCCCGTGAAGTGTCAACTCTTACCGAATACATTCATTCCATACAACGGTAAAGTGTTAAAGGTCTACGTCGGAGCGAAAAATTGTATGGTAACTATTGTATGACACGAAACTGCATTTGGGTATTGATATGGTTGTTGTCCGTACAGTGCACAAAACGAGTTTTACATATGTGCTTCTGTTTCTACAAGTGAAGACTTTTACTCGGTAGTCTGAGTTGGCTTCCATACCTTTCTCGGCCTGCAGTTGCTAAAAATATCTATTATCTCATCATGATAACCCATAGAAGAAGCGTTGTACTGTTGTTGTTTACATTGCTGTTCTCATCAGCAGTGGTGATACTGATATTACGGATTCCAAAGGGTGAGATTTATGGTTACGTACCCAAAGTAATTAGTGTGTCCTTTGCAACGTGTGGGACTAGTAGTTGTTTTTTAATAAACATTCTAATATGTCACAGTAGTAATTTTGTTGCTACGTAGATCCAGATCTGATTCGATTCGATTCTCAAGACGAATGCGTATCCGTCCTTTCTCCAAGAGAACTCTTCTTATGGCCAGTGTGAAATGCCACTGCGGCTTTGACAGCACAGAAGATGGCTACAGCGGCTTGCCTGGCTCAAAAACGATGTATGCTTACTGCCTCAGCTGGCTCAATTCTACCCAATTTCGGGCTTTGGATGTACTCCCGAAGCCACTCAACAAGAAAGGACTGACATTTCATCAATTGTGGTGGTCGCCTCCCCTGACCTGAAGCTTCCTGAGGGCTATCTCATCGGACTTATTCTTATCTTAGCTACTCAGGACGCGAATAAGACGAGGATTGTGATTTGGCACTGGGATGATGTCAAACCCGATTGAAGCATCTGCCAGCGGAACTTGCTTGCAGGGTGCGATTTCGACCTATAATTAGACAGTTGCTAGCACGCATACTCATTGCTGCGGGTATCAATGAAACAGCTTTACCCTCAAACATTGAACTTCACAGTTTGTTTGGTTCCGACTTTGTCCGTTTGCTGTTGGTTTATTATTTCGGCGGCGTTGACGCCGATATCAGGGTGCGCTTCATATCGCAGAACCCGAGATAAACAAATGTATCTTCATGCGATAGAAACTTGACTGAACTGTAGCTATTTACTTACGTACGTACGTACTGTCAGGAGTAATAATAAAAGGGCCCGTTTATATTACTTTTATAGAATGCCGCCTTTTTCTCAGTACTTTTATACAACGTTATAAACAACGCCCTTTTATATTACTCTTGGTTCTGTATGTATCGACATTCTCTCTTTCTCCGATCTGAAACGCACCGGATGGACGTGGTATTTCTGCGCAACCTGGCTCCGTTGCTCTCCAGCGACTTCTTCTACCGCTGGTCGTATCACATGTACTTCAACAACGCCGTTTTGCATTTTTGTCGACGTAGCCCCGCTTTGGCGCAATTCCTGAGAGAGTGCGTCTGCCCCGCGACAGCTGAAGGACTCTGACGCAAATGGACCACTGCAACCTTTCTTCCGTTGCATGCAAGAAAATGGCAATACGAAATGACCAGCGGCATTCCTGTCTATCCTAGCGCCTTTTTCGACCCTTCGTGGATTCCATTTGACGCCAATTGGCGAAGAAACTTGATTTCCTACAATACTGCAAACCAAGAAGTGAATTTTGAGGAATTTCGCGCTCTACCGTGCACAATTTACCGCTACGATATGGTCGCGCCGCCGCGTCAATATGAAGCATCTGAAGCCGAACAGATCGAAGATACGGCAAGTTCGGATGACAACTCTACCATAGAGTTCTACCCCGGTGCTTTTGCTTATCACCAACACTTCAATCCAGTCAAAGTCAATCATGCGTCCATTGTTCATCCTCCTTCGATGGTCCAGTACTTGTGTCGCATATTCAAGCAGAGAGTTTTGGCAACTGGACGATGTTCATGATTCTAATTGCGAATTTGCTGATAGCTTTGAGTATTTGATTCTGTTGCTCGTACGGTATTCGCACGGGTATGAATATGAATTCTGGATGACTTTCGTTATAAACAACATTTACTTACTAGGTCCCACACGTGTACAACATTATATATCCGTAACGAGTACTATGCACATATTGTACGAATATCGTCAACGCAAACATTCACAGGCGTTATTCAGTTGATAAACAGTTCTTTGTACATGACTTTATAGCACTTGGTCACAGTGTTCCAGATGGGATGAAAGCGTTCCACCAGTTCGGTGGCTATCAACTTTCGCTCAGAGTCATTTGGCTCGTACAAGATGGTGGCATACTGCGGTTGCTCTGCCACATCCGGACTCTCAAAGAGCACCTGCATTTTCTCCAGCTTTTCACGAGCGGAACCTGCAATTGTGAGGAAACCATAGACACATCTTGATACGCCATTCGCGCAAATTTGTACAAGGCGTGGTTGCGGTGCTACTCACTCACCAATAATTCCGCCATGAAACCTTTCGTCCTCAATGTTTTTGATGTCGATGAGGTCCAGTGACTGATTGCTGCAGGCACAGGGTGGGAAAATCTGATCTGCTAATTCCACTGCCACGGGCAATCGCTCAACTGCTGCATCACCCTCTTTCGCTGGCTCCATCTTCACATCCTTCATGGTGGCCCATATTCTATTGTTCCTGCTAACCGTTGCCAGCTTTGCAGTTACCCATCCTATGCAAAATGACGGGTACGAATGTAATACAGGTACTTTTACAAGAAGATAATATGTGGTTTGGGCGATAATGTACTATACGTTTAAACAGGTATAGCCAGTCCTTTGCATTACCGTCTGACGTTAGCAGTAGACGGCGCTGCTTTTCAGCTCCACTTGTCACTGGTATGTCCATACATACTCGATTGGTGAAATTTCTCGTGGTTGAGCCAGCAATTTCAAATTGAAGAAAGTAAACTGCAACCATTAAAGATGCACTGCTCACTGGCATGATTACCAGGCATGTATGCCATGCCAAATAGCTTTTTCTTTTACCCAGATCGAGATCATTGGCCGAACAATGACATTTCCAGCAGCCATTGACTTCGATTGTCATGCGGCAGTGGCCCGGACACTGTCGAAGTTCACAAGGATTCTCTTCTGTCACTCCGCAATTGCAATGGCCACAGCCCTGATTGTCGTAAATGCGTTGACAATCTGCTTCGCATGAGTCTTGGCAGGGCTGCACATCGTACTCTGTCTTAGTTGATTGGGCAGTGTTTTCTGTCCCCTCCGGTTCCAGCAATGCGTCTTCTGTTTCTTCTTCTAGCTCTTCTAAATACCTTGGCCTACTTTTACTGCGACATACTGGTACAGTATTCATACATCGCCGCAGGTAAAGGCCTACATGGAACAACTGAAAGAGAAAGGCTGATGAAAAAGGAAAGGACCTGCTGGTTTGACATTGCAGCTAGAAGTTGGTACGCATCTTCCTGGCTTTCCATCACGAACGAAGCCTTCATCTCACACGCAAGCTGCATTTCCACAGCTGCTACTGCACTCGGCCTCCTTCTCCTCAGACAAGAATCGCTGACTGCAAGTCGGCTCACACGACGGCGAAATCGGGCCCGCAATCAGTATACTTCTCGTTCTCAGCGCACAGTTCTGTAAAAAAAAAAGAAGCGTGGTTTATGTGGGGTAGAACGGTGACAATGATTATGGCATGCAAGCAAACCTGGACATTCTCCAACTCTGACGCAGTTGCCATGTTGATCTCTGGCGAATCCCTCCTTGCACATGCATGCGGGCGACTCACAGGTCAAAGGACACAGAAGAGGCTGCAGTGCGTTGGAGCATCGCCGCTCGCATTTCTTACCGCATCGGTTTAGAGTCTCATTGATGCCACAATCTGCCTCTAAAAGTGCGACCGTAGACGAAGACTGCAACTTCGTTCGACACAGTCTAATTAGTGTACTTTTTGTTGCAATGACCCACCTGTTGTGTTATGCTGTGGTTGTGACACTGGACAGTCGCTCAGATGGATGCAGTAGCCGGTGGCGTTTCTCACGTACTGATTGTTGCAGATGCACTTGACGGCGTCGCAAAGCATGGGGCAGTCTTCGCCGAATTTAGCCGGCTTTCCGCATCGATTCTCGCAGTCGTAGAAGCAGTTGGAGGCGAGTGTCTCGTTGCGGGTGCACTGATACTGCGGGCACTGCTGAGGGTGGATGCAGTTGTTGCCGTGGCGAACGAAACCGCGTCGACAGCCGCATTCCGGTTTGTCACAGCCCGTGTGCGCACAAGGCATCAGTTTGCCGAAGCTTTCGCAGGTGGGCTCGCAGGCTATTCCACACGCGTACACAACCTCCCTCGGATCTGTGCAGACCAGCTGCACCTTCGGCTTCCGATGTCTGACTGTACTTGTCCTGGTTGGAGCCGAAGTGGCAGTTTTCTGCGACTTGACCAGTTGGTATTGGCCGGCCAGGTCGCCTTCGTCAGCTTCTGACAAATCCATTGCCGGTTGCACGTGACGATGAACAGCTTCAACAAACGGAATGTCGTGGCTCAGTAAAACCTTTATTCGAGAATAACAGAAGAATGCAACGCCAACCATACAATACAGTACGTGACGGTGTACGTAATTCGTCTCATAGTATCGTAGATACTATTGCAGTACGTACCTACTGATCCAGATGTCACCCGCGGTTCAATTTTGTCTGCAATACGTTTTTTCTCATTCGTACCCGATCCGGCAGCAGAGGACTTTGCACGAGATCCCGTCGACTTGAATCTTCTCCTCATTGGTTTCATGTTGTTGTAGTGATAGGAGGAGGCGGAGAGGAAGCTGCTTCCGCTGGTTCTGGCTGGATGTGAGGCGGCAGCTGCATTCGGCTCTACCACCAGTCGAGCTTCCTGTGTGTTGTCATCCTCTTGAGTCACAACCATGGATGTCAGCTCCGTCATAAAGTTATACTTAAAGATATGCTGATATTGATATACGCAGCGAGCATGAGTCTGCTAACTGTACGAACTGGTAAGCCGCCTTGGTTTAATGTATGTACGTACATACCCTTGTACTGAGACGAAGGGCATCTGCTTTGAGATCTGCAGTTCCTCTGTTTCCACTGGCCGTTAGGAATTTGGCTTTGGTCAGCTGTTTCTTGATGGTCAGGTAAGCCCACATGCGCTCCACCATGCCACCCATGGTCCGTTGGGCGGCAGCTGAGTAGTGGAAGCGGGGTGGCGCTGTCACTGGACAAATCACCGCTTAATCTCTCTTCTCCTTCCGCTCCCCTTCCAACAATCTTTGCTTCGATTGCATAGTCATTTCGCGACGACTGACTGCCAATGCTCGAACTTTGCCCAGAATGACGAATTCTCCGCCTTCGTAGTAGTTGTAGGAGTAGTCTTGAATAACGGAACCGGTGTCCACAGTGGAGTTCAGGTACTCCACACGCACATTAGTCAGAAGCATCTGGGAGATTTCCGCGTAGAATCCTTCCAGTTGCAATAGAGGCATCGGAATCCTGGAAGACCTTCCTCGCCAGCCCGCAATTCTTAAGCGACAGCTGTTGAAGTAGGCTGAAGTCGGCTCCAGAGCCGAAACCAATAGAGTGAAGCGCAATACCGTTCTGTTTGATGTTGGTGCGCTCTAGACCTTTCCACGAAAATCCGATTGTTTTGTTCGCCCACTGTTGCCTCTCCATCTGTCAGCAGGATGGCCACTTTGGCAAGCGTTGCAACGTCGGAATCCAGCAACAGACGCAGAGCTGTCTGGGTATGGCGTCGTTAATGTTTGTACCTGCCAATACATACCACTTTTTGTTAAATCGGTAAATCTTTGCATATGTACTGTTATGTGTTTTACCTCCATCTGCATGCAATGACTGGACATGCTGACTTGCTGCGGCCTTCTGATCTGCAGATGCTTGGATGGCTTCCGATTTCCAGCTTTCAACCGTGTCAGAGAATGTCAAAATATTGAAGTAGTCACCGTCGTTCAAGTCTTGAATGATCAGCTTCATTGCTTCCTACACTCTCAGACACTTCAGTCATGGCGATTATATGCACGATCATACCATACAGAATAGACCAGTTAAGCTTCAGCCGTTGGCTTCTCACTTTCGTTTGTTTGATCTTGGTTCCTTGCATGGATCCAGAAGTGTCAAGCACAAATACCACATGCTTCTTCCCGGGCGTTATGCGACTGGAAGCGAAAAAGTGCACAAAATAGCCATCCACTACCTGCTTGCAAAACAGAGTACGTAGTTCATCAAGTCAAGCAAATGATTTGTACCGTACGTAATATGAAGCATTTATGTACGTATTGTACCTGGATTACTACTTCATCATATTCGCGCTTGACATCGTACAGGACCACCAGCTGCCCGGTTAAACCAGTGTTGTCCTCTTGCTGCCGCTTTCTGCTTTCTGACCGATGGCAAGTATGCGACTTTGACCTTGGAAAAAAGCTCCTGCGTGATGGCGGAGTTGATGCGTGCACATCACTGCCTTGCGGCAACGACAGCAAGTCTTCATTCGTCTTTTCCCCCAACTTTATTCGCGAACTTTGGCACGTGAAGCTTGGTGATTTCATTGTTTTCGGTGATCACCACTTCCACTTTGAAATTGTTTACAACCTATGTAGATAAGCACAGAAATCTTAGAACCTTGTCGTCACTTATTGTCACGCAGTTACATTAGTGTAGGACCACGTTCCAGTAATCGATAAGACGTACGTACGTACATACCTGACCCCGTCGAACGTTCACCACGTGCTTGTAAACACTACGACTTCTCTGAAGGATCTCTTGATAGGTCAGGTTGAATGTAACCTTTTCTTGCGCTCCAACATTCACCCAAATCTCGAAAACGTTTGTTTTCTCGAGGACTAAAAAATGCATGGGTAATCAATGCACAGAAG
Source organism: Epsilonema sp. ZAB3_2 (assembly GCA_030247985.1). Lineage (NCBI taxonomy): Eukaryota > Metazoa > Nematoda > Chromadorea > Desmodorida > Epsilonematidae > Epsilonema > Epsilonema sp. ZAB3_2. Next base: position 7,107 of record JASAMW010004865.1, read on the forward strand.
GCTTTCGTTCATGGAGTGGAAAACAAAGCACCTTTCTGCCATCAGGCCAGCTGATTGTCCTTTGGATTTGGCCAAATCATACTCAGCTCTCGCCTTCTCCTTTTCTTTCACTTCTCCAACCCAGAATTCCTATCCTCCAATTTGCCTAAAATTTTTACATGACTAGCATATCCAAATTCGTCTAGCAACATGTATCAGCTTGTTTGCTTTTTGTGTGATATTGGCAATAACGTTCAACTATGCTGTTACATGGAGAAGTTGGAGATGAAAGCTGCATTTGGAAGTTGTGCGCTGAAGTGCGCTTCGGTCGAAATGATTGTTGGGGTTGGCGATATGACTGGACCCAAAGGTGGTGGCGAATCGCGCCTTCACTTTGGACAAGATGTGAAAGGAATAAATGTGAGGCGGCAGACTCACCGGCGCCGTTGACGCCCTTCTGCTCGAAGACGCATCTGTGTCCTTCCGCCTTCGTCCTTTTTCCTTTGAGTGACACGGAGCATCGCTCAGAGCTAAGTCGTAGAGTTTCTGAAATATGAGACAGGCATTAAGATGCAAGACTGTTGAAAACTGAACGGGGAGCATGTATGGGATGTACGTGTGAGCATGAATGGGGAGTACGTACATGTGATATTTGTTTTTCCGTAACTCATAAATTCTTGGCGATGTTGCATTTTGTGATGGGGTGTATGGGTGGGACCGTGAAATTTATAGTTTTGGGAAGTTTTCTTACCTGTCTTCGGTGATGTCTGCGATGGTGCCGTTGAGTACACCAGGCACTCTGTAGGAATGCTGCAGACAATAAAAGAATTAGCCAAATTAGTTTCCCCCGCATCTTTGTCGAGTTTCACATTTCAGATTTCTATTCATTTGACCGAGTCAGTTTTGTACAAAACACTAATGTGCGTGCGTACACGTGACAAAGCTGCGTGGGCTCCTTGTGTGCTTTCTCGAGTACGTACGTACTGTACGTACAGTGCAACCCGGTTATGTACATACAATGCTATACTGTATGAAACTATCACCACGTACTATCGATCTATGGAACGGCGCCTCGTTGTGTCGACGCGCTTCTCTTTCTTTCATTCAGAGCCTTGTGAGAGGAAGCTGCCTTGTTGTCCTGATAAGCTCTGTTGGCCCCAAAAAACTTGTTGATGCAGCACCGGGTTTTAGGGGCTGCTGAATAGTGAATAATCAAGTCACGGATGCGACAGAAACCCCGAAAATGGCGCGTCAGTGTTGGTTGGCAAGCCTGCCAGTGGGGGTCTCGTCCCATACAGAGGGGGGTCTCGTCCCAGGGGGTCTCGTCCCATACTGTAAACAGGGGGGAGGTCTCGTCCCGGGGCTCTGTCCCACAGGGGGAACCCAGGGTTCTTGTCCCATCAAAACAGGGGAGGTTGTTCCGGGGGGTCTGTCCCACAGAGGGGGACTCGTCCCATATTGTAAACAGGGGGAGGTTCTTGTCCGATACTGAGGTTGTTGAGGTGCTCTGTCCCATATTGAAAACAGGGGAGGTCTGTTCCTATACGAGGGGTCTCGTCCCAGGGGGTTCTTGTCCCATATTGAAAACACAGGGGGCAGGTCTTGTCCAGGGGGTTCTTGTCCAGGGGTTGTTCCTCCCAGGGTCTCCTTGTCCTATATTGAAGACAGGAGGTCTTGTCCCATACTGAGGAGGTCTCATCCCAGGGGGTCTGTCCCATATTGTAAACAGGAGGTCTTCTGATACTGAGGGGGGTCTGTTCTCCTAGGGGGTTCTTGTCCCAGGGTCTCGCCCAGGGTCTCGTCCCATATTGTAAACAGGGGGGTCTATTTGATACTGAGGGGGGCTCATCCGAACATCGTCCCAAAACCGTCCTCGATGACAGTTTATGTACAGGGGGGAGCTGTAGTCCATTGATTCACTGTGCGTACATACTTTTGATGAAGTGTACAATTTTTCTTCAGGTAACTTTTGTCCCCCGACTTTTTGGGCTAATTTTTCCCCCTTTTTCATAGAGACTTTTTCCCATATCTGACCCTTCAAAATTTTCTTACTCTTCCATTTTTCTTAATCTTTAAAAGAGGTTTTTGACAGGTAACTTTTGTCCTCAACTTTTTGGGCTAATTTTTCCCCTTTTTCATAGAGACTTTTCCCATTGTTGACCCTTCAAATTTTTTATTCTTCCATTTTTCCCTACCTTTAAAAGAGGTTTTCTTTAGGTAATTTTTTCCCTCAAATTTTGGGCGAATTTTTCCCCCTTTTTCATAGAGACTTTTTCCTGAGCTCACCCTTCAAATTTTTTACTCTTCCATTTTCTCTACCGTCTTAAAAGAGGTTTCCTACAGGTAATTTTTTGCAGGCAAATTTTCCCAACTTTTCGGGCTAATTTTCCCCCTTTTTTTCATTGAGACTTTTTCCATAGTTGACCCTTCAAAATGTTTTACTCTTCCATTTTTCTTACAAATTTTGGGCTAATTTTCCCCTTTTTTCATAGAGACGATTTCCGCAGAGGCATCTTCAATGGCTAATTCTCCTTCAATTTTTCTTTTTTTTTTTCACACATTTCTTCTGTACTTACATGTATGTACACTTGCCTATTGAAGCGAGCTTTCCTATGCGACTGTACTAGTATGTTGCTGTGTGTTGGGAGCCCCTAGGGGACACGGGAAAACGGTAATTTAACCCATCCCCTGTTGCGATGGTCGCCGCGACCCCAAAATGCGACCCCCGCCGATGACAATATCGACGAAGTGTCCAAAACGCCATCACATGGCAGCATTTTTGCAGACATTGTTAGAAAAATGGGATGAAAATGCGATCATATGCAAAAATAGTACCCCCATTTTGGTCGCCCTTGGTCGCATTTTTGGTCGCGGCAATTTTTAAAATTGGAAGAGAGGGTTAAGTACGTATATGAAAAAATTGAAAACATGAAAGCAGTAGAAGTATCACCCGAGTACATGATTTTATATTTGAAGGGTCAATTTACGGAAAATTGTCTCTATGAAAAAGGGGAAAAATTAGCCCAAAAAGTTGGAGGGGGTATAAAAGTAGAGAAAAATGGAAGAGTAAAAAATTGAAGGGTTAATTATGCAAAACGTCTCTAAGAAAAAGGGGAAAAATTAGCCCAAGAGTACAAAATTTGAAGGGCCAAAAAGGAGGAAAAATTAGCCCAAAAAGTGGGGGGGGGGGGGGGGAAATTGCCAGTAGAAAACCTCTTTTAAAAGTAGAGAAAAATGGAAGAGTAAAAAATTTGAAGGATCAGCTACGGAAAACGTCTCTTAAAATAATTAAGGAGAAAAAATTATTATACGTACTCACCACGTGTGTAGCGCGCTACTGAGAGCAGATAGAAGCAAACGGCTTTTTGATTTGAAAATCCCGCTGAAAATTAGCCGTGGCGTTGTTGGCAGATTCTTTCAGGATGTCTTCGTTGGCGAGATAAAATTAGCATGTGATAGTTACAGCTGAATCGTACTGTACGCAGTACACATTGTTGATAAAGCATTACGGTTCTGCACCGGACATTCCATCATGTACAATTATGGGCCAGGGCTCATCAGTTTGACAACCCAAAATTGTACACTTCATCAAAAGTATGTACACACAGTGAATCGATGGACTACAGCTCCCCCCTGTACATAAACTGTCACGAGACAGTTTTGGGACGATGTACGGGACGAGACCCCCCTGGGATGAGACCCCCCTCACTATGGGACGAGACCTCCCCCTGTTTACAAAATGGGACGAGACCCCCCTGGGACGAGACCCCCCTGGGACGAGACCCCCCTCAGTATGGGACGAGACCTCCCCTGCTTACAACATGGGATGAGACCCCCCTGGGACGAGACCCCTCAGTATGGGACGAGACCTCCCCCTGTTTACAATATGGGACGAGACCCCCCTGGGACGAGACCCCCTCAGTATGGAACGAGACCTCCCCCTGTTTACAATATGGGACGAGACCCCCCTGGGATGAGACCCCCTCAGTATGGGACGAGACCTCCCCCTGTTTACAATATGGGACGAGACCCCCTGGACGAGACCCCCCGGGACGAGACCCCCCTCTGTATGGGACGATACCCCCCGGGACGAGACGCCCCCCCCTGTTTACAATATGGGACGAGACCCCCCCCCCCCCCCTATATGGGACGAGACCCCCGGGACGAGACCTCCCCCTGTTTACAATATGGGACGAGACCCCCCTGGGACGAGACCCCCCTATATGGGACGAGACCCCCCGGGACGAGACCTCCCCCCTGTTTACAGTATGGGACGAGACCCCCTGGGACGAGACCCCCCTCTGTATGGGACGAGACCCCCACTGGCAGGCTTGCCAACCAACACTGACGCGCCATTTTCGGGGAACAAGAGACTCCAACGTACATACCTACCGTATCCTTTTGTTTGTTGCTTTGCTTGCATGCCAAGCTTCAATTCCGGATAGTAATGTGAAATCATGTTCCCATGCTAGCTTTCGTCGGAACTGCGTGCATATCCTTAGTAGGCCACGTATGAATGCATGCGTTAGCATTAGCGTTACACCTATGTACGTATGGATGCATTTGCATGAGTCCCGTGAGAACTTCCTCCTCCCATGCGATCCGATGCTAAGTCTTCCTTTTTTTCAGGGTGGCCGCCGCATGTATAGTTCTCAGGGTTCCGGCGACCCCTAAAATCCTCTCATAATTGAATTGCTCCTACCATTAATTATGCAATTGGGTCAAAGGATACAATGGCGACTGCTGACACTGCTTGCTTGCTCCTCGTAGTTCTGTTTGCCCTTTTCTGCTACTACTGTATGCACGTACGTTCCTACATATTTGCTACTGTGTATGCACGCATGTCCTGCTCTTCCGTCGTGCGCGCGATGACTCTCTCGTCTTGTGTCAAGGTCAGGCGTGCCAATGACAACAAAAATCTACTTCCCATCCGATTCGTATGGGTGATCCGGGCGTGCATATGCATGCGTGTGCGTCGAAAAATTTGGTATAGCGAGCCGCTTGCATGAATCAATTGATGATTGTTCGTCGCTGTTGCATGATTACATGACTGGGATGAAAGAACCCATAGTTCCGGTGCCGGGACTGGACGCAAGGACGTTGATGAATGAATGAATGAATGAACGATTCGAATGGTGTGTAGCATGGCTAAAAAGTAGTCGTGTGTCACTTGTGGGCGACCCTTTCGCATTATGATAGTAATGCTTGCGTCGTTTATGAATGAAGTTGATGATTCGGAAATCGGAATGGCCATTGCCTGATCGTGGCGAGTAAATCAGCTCGCCTTCGCCGTATCGGAAGCCGTGACCCGTACATATTCCACACGGCTGACTCATACACAAAGTCCGCTGTGCTTGCTGGTTCAGTCGCGAGTTGACGCTATTCGTGTATGTACGTATGTATATAGGGTACTACGTAGTCGTCGGCATGCCTACGTAACGTAAATGCCATAGTGTTTGCATTCGGTGCGTATGACTGTTTAGTTTTAGTGCTTTTACACCCTGCTCATCATCCGTCTATCAGGTAGTGGTCTTCGTGTCTCGACTCACTACTACACGGTCGGAGAAAGTTTTGAAAAGGGTCTTCAAAAATAATATTTTCGTCGTTCCTCTCCTTCTCACCGGCTGCCGCTGCTGCACAGCAGGAGTGCCGCCTTTGGGTCCCGGCCAGAACTGAGAAGACTACATACTGGCAATTTTTTCAGCCGCGCCGGATTGCCGACTGCTCTCCGGGTGCTAAAAGAAACACATCTGGATCCGAGGAGCGTCAGTCATAAAAGCGCTTCGCCGTGCAGTGTTACCGTACTACAGTAGTTTTCCTTCGCCTGCTGGCTATTTTTCCTCCGGGCACGTTCAGGCCGAGCATCAGACGATGCACAGTGGCAGCAGTTCCGGCCGACCAGCTGCTTTTCCTGTTAGCTGAAAAGAAAAGCCGAAGGTAAAGAAGAAGAAGAAGCTTTTTGCAACCTCATCCATCCGTTTCAACGGTCGCTTTCGTTCTTACATTGGCGACAGCCTTGTCTACAGGATTATCGGATTACGTTACGAACTTTACACTTTTTTCGACAACCACGGGAACAACTTTCTGTTTACAACAATAGCTTCATTTCAGTACATTATTCACAAACCGCTAGCTTCATTCTGTGGAGAACAATGGAGAGGGATACGACTACGCCTACTCTTACCCACTCTGTACGGCCATTCAAATTAAAATGGACATGGCATGGATGCGGAATAGCTGGACGCGTCTTGGCCCCATTAATGCTCATCGTTGTGACCTTTACATTTCAAGGTATTCTTATAGTAGTACATTTACAGTGTAATAAATAAGTACGTTGTCATTGATGTTGATGTGCCCGCACCGCATGTGCAACTTTTTTCAAGGATGTGACCACCCTTCATAATTGAGTTAAAATTACATAAGGTCGGTACGCTGTTTTGTGCCTCTTCTCCGAATAAGCCGTTCTCACTTTTCAGTCCATCATACCACTGGTCAGTTTCATTCCTTTGCTCAAAAAACTGCTCCTGCAATGGAGAAGACTGCAAGATGTCACTTTCCGGAGTCACAACAGGGCCTATACAAGCGGCAAGATGACCAAGTCGCCATACAGTACTCGGAGTCAGGACAAAGGTTTCCGGTTAAATACCAAGAGTATTTCATTGGTCCAACGTCGATTCCACATTGGGGAGATTGCTACGAAAAGATCGGTCACTCTTTCGTGTTGGGACTCAAGTAAGTCCATCGCCGTTGCTGCTTATGGCTCCTGGTGCTGTGTACGCTATGTGCCATTGAGTTAGATGTAATTTCCTTTTGGATGTCGATGCTTTAGGAAAGTTGGCGGTTCGATCTGCTTCCGGTGCTTCACGGTAGTCCAGCGCACACCGAATGTACTAGAAGTTCTGGTCAAGAGCGAAGAGAAATGCGCGGAAAAGCCCTCTGCGGCAGAACGTGACTGCATCGACCATTCCTCAGCCGGCACTGGAGATGGCATCATTCTCTGGCGTAATGCGTGATGCGATTCAAACGTGATGCGCCATAAGGTTGTACTGCACTCTAGTCGTTTCTGCAGGTGCTGACCAGAAAGAGGTGCGCTTCCAGTACTGTCCAGTGGCTGGCAGAGCTCAGCTGTCCTTTATGGCCGGCGGCGGTCGCATGCATTGTCCATATCCCTCGCACATTCCTTCACGTATCAGCAACTGCGATGTGGGATTCCAGTTGGATATCAGCTTCAGGGGATGCACTTTTCCTAACCAAGGTAATGTAACGCCCGTAATGTTTAACTTGGCTTGTGGTGTTCTTCCATGCACGAATCCTTATTGCCTACTTTATTT
>JASAMW010004866.1:0-52871 GCA_030247985.1 Epsilonema sp. ZAB3_2
GGCGGCTGAGCACTAGAAATACTTTTCGGCTAACCATGTACGTAGCTCTTATAACACGTGAGTAAGTTCAACATGTGGCTGTGTTGAAGCTCATCATTGGTAATGATAGAGAATCCTGTACCATTTTTGACCTGTACCTTTTAGTACCTGAACGAACCTTTTACCTGTATAACACATCCGAGTGTCGAACCCCGCCTGGTGTGGTGGTGCGCGGTAACACTGCCTCTGAGCCATGAGGCCGAAGCAAGTAGAATGGTGAAAACTCCCTTATGAAGGTGGTAGCGCGAGTTGGGCTTGAAAATTGTATACACTGAACCTGTATGTTCAGCTTAACCTGTACCTTCTCCTTTACCTGTACATTGCCCTTAACCTGTATGTATTGTCTTCTGTGGTATGTACCTGTACGTTGACCTGTAGGGTATGTTTAACCTGTATGTATGTGTTGGCACGTCCGTGCTTTGAACACGGGCTAGTGTAGTGCTGCGCGCAAGCGCTACCTCTGAGCTACGACGCTCAAGAAGGTAAAAGTGCTAAAACACCTATATATAGATTCGGTGCGCGCGGGGGTGGTACAGGTTAGCCAATGAGCGTTGAGGGGGCGTGGTTTACCTGTATGTGAGCTTGTGCGTACGTGTGTGAGGGCGAGTGCCTGCGTGTGTTGTGAAATGACGTCATGTTGCGTAAGCGCGCGGAGTTTGCGTGAGCAGTACAGGTTGCTGGCTGTTTCGTCATTGTGTGTTGTTTTGTTCGCAGAGTGAGGTCGTGTGCTTTTTGTGGTCTGGTAAGTATGTGATTTCGCAATCGTTGGTAATCTGTGTATTGTTTGCTTTGTTGGATGGTCCAGTTGTATTGTGGGTTTGATTGTTATGTAGTTTTAGTGGTCATTATCTGGAAGCTGGTGGTTATCAAGTTTCAATTGGTCAATGGTGGATTCTGTGGTTCAATTTGTAAGAAATGTTTATTTTATTTGTTTAGTATGTGTTTAACAGAAATTGTTTGTTTTCCTTTGCTATTGGTACAATACATGAAGAGTTTTGTATTGTTTTATCTGGGGTTCGGTTGTTTCATTTATTGGTTCATCATTAGCAAAGGGTGAAAACAATTCGTTGTTAGATGTGTTGAGGTTAACCTGTATGTATGGTTCATTTGGTTGGTTTGCTGTGAAAAAGGGAATAAACTAGGATGTGTTTCACCTACATTATTTTACAGTTGTTGTCCATGTCATGCGGGAAAATTATGTGATGTTATGTACAGGTTTAGTATGTGTAGGCAGTATATGTAGATATTTAGTTCAAAGGGTATGCTTTAGGTAGTGTAGGTACAGGTTTGAAGGTATAGATACAGCTTAGGAAAATTACATACAGGTAAAGCATAGGTACTGTACAGGTTTTGTTTTTTGTAGTAGTACAGGTTTAGCATGTGTAGGTGGCATATGAAGATATTTAGTTCAAAGGGTATGCTTTAGGTAGTGTAGGTAGGTACAGGTTTGAAGGTATAGATACAGGTTAGGTTAGTAATACAGGTTGAGCTAGTATGTATGTACAGGTGAAAATTTACATACAGGTAAAGTATAGGTACAGGTTTTGATTTTTGTAGTAGTACAGGTTTAGCATGTGTAGGTAGAATATATAGATATCTACTTCAAAGGGTATGCTTTAGGTAGTGTAGGTACAGGTTTGAAGGTATAGGTAGGTACAGGTTATGTTAGTAATACAGGTTGAGCTAGTATGTACAGGTGAAAATTGACATACAGGTAAAGTATAGGTACAGGTTTGATTTTTGTAGTAGTACAGGTTTAGCATGTGTAGGTACCGGTTGAAGGTATAGATAGATACAGGTTAAATCAGTGAACAGGTAAAAGATTTGTCAAATACTAAGATAAGGTTGGTAATACAGGTTGAGTTAGTATGTACAGGATAAAATTGAGATACAGGTAAACTATAGGTACAGGTTTTGATTTTTGTAGTAGTACAGGTTTAGCCTGTGTTTGTAGAATATGTATATGTATATACAGTTTGAGGGTATGCTTTAGGTAGTGTAGGTACAGGTTGAAGGTATAGATACAGGTTAAATTGGTGTATAGGTAAAAGATTTGTTGAATATTAAGATAAGGTTGGTAATACAGGTTGAGTTAGTATGTACAGGATAAAATTGAGATACAGGTAAACTATAGGCACAGGTTTTAATATCTTTAGTAGTAGGTACAGGTTTGAAGGTATAGATATAGGTGAAATAGATATATGGATGAGTTGCAGTATTTTGATTAGGTTGGTTAATAGAAGCCACATGGTATTTAGTGAAAGTTTCGATTGTGTACTGTATTCATTTGTTATATATGCATTTATGTACCTATATGTGTATGTTATGTATGTATGTATGTATGTATGTATGTATGTATGTATGTATGTATGTATGTATGTATGTATGTATGTATGTATGTATGTATGTATGTACAGGTTGTTTTTTGTTGTAAATTTTTTGCATGTGTATTTATTTGTTAGAAATATGTGGAATATGCAATATGTGGTTCTAGTGTGAAGTCAGGAGAGGTGAGGTACTCAGAATAGAATAGAATGGAATGGAATAGAATCTATTTTTGATTTTATGCATTTTGGAGTTTTGAGGAACTTGATTGAGTTATGATCATCTGGAGGTTAGTATTGAAGGACTGTTAATATTTCAGTTTGATATGAAATGAATTATAAGAGAACATGTATTATCACAGGAATGGAATAGAATGGAATAGAATCTGTTAGAACAGGGTGCTCGCGCAGAGTATGAAACGCAATTCGAGTATCATTCGAGTATTTCGAGTACCCACAAGCATGATTTTCGAGTACCAGTTTCAGCCTATATTTGGTTCACTCACACACTTTCGCACTCATTTCCGCACGTTCATACATAAAGGTGCAGAGCTTTCATCTCTCAAGCAATGTCAGGAGTCAGTACGTACGTTGTACAGTACACAGATAAACAGTAACACCTAGTACATACATTATACACATACCACGAATCTCCCACAAAAGTCGTACACCCTGGGTCGGTGTGGACAGTGTGAAAAAAATCCGGGCGCTGTCCATCCACTGCGTGCAAAGTACGGCGCACTCGCATAGACAGTTGTGAAAGAAGCGGACTATAATTTGGCGGGCGCTTCGCAACTGACTACGCACGCGCGTACTGCACTTTGCACGCGGCGCATAGACAGCGCCCGGATTTTTTCAAACTGTCCACACCGACCCAGGGTGTACGACTTTTGCGAGAGCTTGATGGATACAGTAGTGGGCTACACACGTGGTGAGTAAACTCACGGTGAATTCGACGGTGAGTTTGAACTTCGAGTTTTATTTTTTGTGTGGAGCAGTCTCACTTGCTCCTAAGCGCAAAAATTTTCTCACGTGTTCACACGACGGTGAGTTTCAAACTCACGGTGAATTCACTGGCCTCCCTGTGCTTCATCGCATACGTACGGGGAATTTCCCGTGAGTTTACTCGCTCCGTGTGTAGCGCACTAGTGTGGACAGATATATACATACAGTACAATAGTGCCAGGATGCAAGCAGCCATGACAAGCCACTGTGCTTCCGCTACTCTCATCAGATCAGCCGCATGCATGGCATGCGCTGTTCAGGAGACAGCTATCGCTCAGTCAGTACTGTAGGTAGCCAAGAAAATCACTACTAAGTACTTATAAAAAATTATCAATGAAGAACCTTCTCAATGGTGGAACAATTTTGAACCATGAAACCTGACAGAAGCAAAAATAAATCAAGCAAAAAATATACCAAAAAATTGAAGTTGGCTGCGCGGATACCATAAAATATCAGTAAAAGCAGCACTAACACTCGCCGAAGGCGAGAAATTTTTGCAATGTCTTTGTCTGAAAATGATGGAAACGTACTCAATTTTTACGCATTCTCTCTCTCAGTACTCAAAATTCAGCGCGGTCCATGCACTTTCACGCAAGATCAAATTCGAGTATCATCCGAGTATTTCGAGTACGTACATCAAATTCGAGTATCATCCGAGTATTTCGAGTATTTCGAGTATGCGCGAGCACCCTGTAGAATCTCAGAATAGAATGGAATAGAATCTATTTGTGATTTTATGCATTTTGGAGTTTTGAGGAACTTGATTGAGTTATGATCATCTGGAGATTAGTATTGAAGTACTGTTAAAATTTCAGTTTGATATGAATTATTAGAGAACATGTATTATCACAGGAAGTTGAAAGTCACCAAAAAGTTTTTCTGGAAAGTGTGTCTCTAATGATTTTATATTGCCTGAGGAGTGCTTGATCATTTGATTTGCCCGAAAGGGTGCCTGATCATTTGATATTGCCCGAAAGGGTGCCCGATCTGTTGAGATTGCCCGAAAGGGTGCCCGATCAGTTGAGATTGCCCGAAAGGGTGCCCAATCAGTTGAGATTGCCTGAAGGTGCCCGATCAGTTGAGATTGCCGGAAAGGGTGCCCGATCAGTTGAGTTTGCCCGAAAGGGTGCATGATCAGTTGAGATTGCCCGAAAGGGTGCCCGATCAGTTGAAATTGCCCAAAAGGGTGCCCGATCCTTTGATATTGCCCAAAGTTCATTTGATATCAAGATCTTGATCAGAAATTATGGATTATGTAAAATCACTAAGTGATTGAGTAGAAAAGAAATATACAGGCAGAAATGAGAGTACATTAGAAATATTGTGAGCAAATAACACCTGAATTACTTTAAAAAATGATAATCTTTGTGTGACGTATATTTTTGAATGATGAGAGGAAGGAATACTAGCAACAAGTGGCAGGTTCTGACCAAAGCTGAGAGTAGAAAAGATAAGTGGTACAGTTACTTGAGGAAGATGAATAGTAGATGTAGTGATAATACAACAAGAGCAGGTACAGGTACAAAAATGGTTAATGAATACTGCACCAAAGAATTTATGAAAACATCCATAGCCAGCCAGCGAGGGCAGCGAAGCTGCCCGAAGCTGGCGTTTTAAGTTGAAAATATTGACAACTGCAGTGCGTTATTTTTGTCACAAAAATAAAAATTTGTCACTGTGAGAAGAGTAATCGCTTGATTTGATATTTTTCATGCAGAGAAAACAAAAATTTCATTTGAAGAAAAATCATTCTGAGTGAGTAGCCAGAAACACGCAGTAATAGAAACCTACCATAAAGGAGAAAGTAGTACACTTGTGTCCATCTGTTTTATGCCAGTGCAGTGAAAAAAATAAAAACTACCTTGAATTAGCAAGCAAACAATGGTTCAGTTCAGCTTATCTCTTTTGCAATAGTGAAAAAGTACAACCCTGTCATGCAAATGGAAGCTAACCGTGGCTGAGCCCGTCACTCTTCACGACAGTGAAAGTGTCGATTTACCTGAAGTGAAGCTAACCGCGGCTGAGCCCGTCACTCTTCACGACAGTGAAAGTGTCGATTTACCTGAAGTGAAGCTAACCGCGGCTGAGCCCGTCACTCTTCACGACAGTGAAAGTGTCGATTTACCTGAAGTGAAGCTAACCGCGGCTGAGCCCGTCACTCTTCACGACAGTGAAAGTGTCGATTTACCTGAAGTGAAGCTAACCGCGGCTGAGCCCGTCACTCTTCACGACAGTGAAAGTGTCGATTTACCTGAAGTGAAGCTAATCGTGGCTGAAACAGAACCATAAACCATGAAATAAAGAATTAACCAGGAAACATAAAAAATTATAAAATCAAATAAAAACCATCAATGAAAAAGAAAAAAAAACAAAACATAAATAAACCCTAAAATCTAAGTAAAAATAATATACCTATAGAGAGAAAAAAAACTTTTTACTAATTAAGCTTGTTAAACTTTTATTACATGCGCAGGTAATTATGTGCTCTGTATGTCCAAGTAAAAATGAGTTATAAATCTACCTGCTGACGATGAACAACAAGTAATTTATTCATACCCTATAGCTATACAGCAGAACTTGTTCATTGGACGCTATCGTTTATGACATAATGACCAGTGATAACAATGAGCGTTTGCGCTAAGTACACTACAGATAGTACAACAGTGAGTACAGTAACAGAAATACGCAAAACTAACAAAACAAAATACACACCCGCACAGCTAGCTATAGCGCTGGCTGACTCAAAACCACACTGTATTTCAGGTAGAATCGAAATAACAAGAGTTGTACATTCGCAATATATCACACAGAATAGTAGTACTTGCAAAGAAGAGCATAAAATGTAAAGTGCAACAAAGCATTCAACAGAAATAAAATGCCCAATTCCTAAAATTGAGAAACAATCTACCTAAAAAACCTATCTTTATACCACAAAAGCACGTACGTACACACCTATCGTATTGTATGTATGTCAGTAATGCTAGCTCACCTAAACTAATTATCAATAAACTGAAGCCAACGAAAGTAATTTATGTCAGTTTCGATGCTGCATATGCAAGATCAGGACAATTCTATTCTTGGTTCATCTACGGCTATGGTATAAATATTATCCATTTGAAAAGCGGACAATAATTGGCGGCGAATTACCACCAATATCATAATTGCTTACAGTATAAAATTAGACGACAGGTAATCAAAACAGGACCAAGATAGAAGCTAACTGGCCGCTTGGCGGCAAAAAACTACGTACCTACTTCTATGAATGAAAAATAACAAACATAACATAACATTTCGCATCCACTCTTAGAGAGCCCAATACAGATAAAGACGAATACTCCAAAAGCGATGCAACAAATTGCAATCATTTGCAAAAAATCACAAAAACTGTGCAGCAACTTCATTACTTCAACTTGCAGCTAAGCTAATGGAAGATACTAGTCAATGTAATCGTAATCTAATGGAGAGTCCCAATGCCAAGAATACATACATACAAGAGTAAAAAAGGGGTGACTCTAATCAATCAACACCCCAACCTGCATATTAAAATATTAAATTGCACTGTATGTACGTACGTACCTACACACGGTACATTCTACTATACCGAATGCACATGTTTTCAATATGTTCAGCTAGCCAAAGCCAGTACTCTGGCAAAGATTGTCAGCGTCATTCAATACGTACCATTGACAACACTACTTTACTGGATAGAACAGAAGCGACGTTTGAAACGGCTCAGCAGTTTGGGCTTGCCAGACGATGGCGCAGTCTTTTGCAAACTACTCGAATAATCCGCTTCACCATCATCAGTGCTGTTGGGTGAGTATTGGTAGTGGTTTTCAACAACAGCTTCTCGTCCCATTTTCCCACTGGTCGTCATACTTGCACTACCCTGGTTTCCCCCTGCCCCCACTTGGAAGGTGAGAGCTTCATCTGAGCTGTGAAAATCAGAACCTCCACATCCTCCTCCTTCATTACTGGCACTTCTAGCTCTCAATTCATCATCACCATCATTGTGACACTCTATCCCCACTCCATCTCGATGAAAAGGTCGTGAAAATGGATGCCGATGAAGATGGTCCAAACTGCCTCCGGCGCTATTCGCACCACTGCCGAAACCACCATCTCCAACCGGCGAGTAATGCCCACCTGTGGAGGAGCTGTAGAGCGCGTCTAAGTGACGCCGCAGCCTGCTCTCCATCGTGGCTCGTTCTTTCCAGCGGGAGAACTCGAGTTTTGGCTCCTCTCGGGCAGCTTCGCTGCCTTCGCTCATCACTTTTCGCATTACGAAAAAGTCCGAGTGATGCACTGCATCCAGGCTGAGTCGTTGACGTGGATCCTTGTCCAGCATTCCTTTGAGAAGCAGCTCCAGTTCATTGCTCCAACTCGAGGTGGAAGATGTAGCTGGAGGCATGAGCGGTTCCAGATGCACAATATTATTGTACAGCTCCATTACTGTTTCCCCATGGAAGGGATACGTGCCGGACACCAGATTGTATAGCGTCACACCGCACGACCACACATCGCAGGCGTAGCCATCCACTTCCGTCGCTCCAGCCGCCATCTCTGCTGCCTACAAATTACAAGCAAACGAGTTGTGCATGCATATATGTAAGGGCACTATGGGGTAAACCCGGCCATAGAAAAATCCGGCCCCCTAAGCTTCAGGGCTGCATATCTCAGCGAACAATGAACCGATTGAGACAAATAGGATATCAATCGATTCCTTCAACTCTCCTCTTTCAAAAGAGCTATTTGGCTCATCATTGCTGAAAGCACAAGTTCACAGGAGTTTGGTGGCCGGGTTTACCCCATGACCGGGTTTTGCCTGCTGTCTCAAGTACGTACGTACGTACGTAATGTCAGGTAGTGTGTCTGTGTACATATACATACGCATGCACTGGGATTACAAAATACAAATGATGCCCTACAGGTGTACAATAGACAGACGCTATTCACAGCATCTTCCCTCGCATAAACTTCCTTCACCGCAAAGTCCCCTCTTTTTCCCTCCCAAATGAAAATCAAATACAGTCGAATGTATAATACCTCCCCAGAACAAACCCTGTCCCCATATTATCTGTTTGCTAAATCGCCAGATGCAGACAGACCTGTCTTTTACTACACGTATGTACTGATGTGATAGAACAGCGAGCTAGTAAGGCGACTGGCTAGACGCTCTGTGTTTGTCCAGCACAAACAACTGCATAGGAAGAGGCAGTAAAACCAAAACGTCAAGTCAAGACCCCGCAATTGTGCATAATAAATAGCACTGATGTACACGTGCGTACGCACGTACGAAGCGTACGCACGTACGTAAACGTTCAAGGCATACCGACGTACAGTACGTTCTGTCGTTTCACGCGTACAATCTAATCTCACAAAACAAGAACAGTGCGTGCGTATTCAAATACCGCGGGGGTCGCCATCGACCAACCCAATCGCGACAACGCAACTGGTCTATAAAACAGAGCGCGTACTGTACTGTTTCGTACTGCGTAAGTATGGCAATAGCGTCCGAGGCCAGTAGTAGTGTACGTATGTAAACTAGTAAACTAGTTCTAGGTACTAAGGCGAGTTTAGCCAAAAGTCCCCGGACCGGTCCCTGGTGGGGGTACCTAAGTCCACAGCTGTGTCCGAGGGTAGCGAGTTCGATTCCCGTTCGGTCCTATTTCTCTCCCCCCCCCCCCTTTTCGGGGCCCGGCTATCGCCATACGGAACGCGGCACGTCACAGTACGTACCTGAAAGGCGGGTGTTCCCTGTGTGCACTTGCAGAGCGTAGACGCCTGATGAAGCGGTAATTGGAGTGCTTGGCCGAAATCGCTGATCTTCAGTCCTTCGTCTACGGTCAAGAGAAGGTTGGCGGGTTTAATGTCGTTGTGAACGATGCCGACGCGCTGCAAGTAGTCCATGCCGTGGACCAACTGCAGAAAGTAACCGTGCGCCTGCCACAGGGGAAAAGCGCGACGTCCTTGCTCGTTTTGCTCCAACAAACTCTGCAAGAGAAATGGTAGCCGTATACGGACCTGTTGCGCTAAGAAGTAACACATACCGCGACAAGCCGTCGTTGTTGAAAAACAAGTCGCTCAGCTGCTGTCGGTTTGTTGACGAATAATATATGGGTATTGTCGGCTTGTTGTCATTTCATCAACAAACCGACAATGTGACCCATTATTCGTAACGTCAACAAACGGACAACAGCTGAGCGACTTGTGTTGTCAACAGTGACGCCTTGTCGCGGTATGTGTTACACCCTGCGTACTTTAGTTTCAACTGCGCGCATCTTTTCTTCTCATGAGTCGAAACCCCGAAAGCCATGATGCTGTACAGTAAGCTACAAGCACCACACACCAGTACACCACAGCACATTACGGACAGTACTGTACATACCTGGAGGCTTCCAATGCAGAACTCCATGACGAGATAGATCTTCTGCTTGGCGTCGTTTCGCATGATCTCGAGCAGTTGAACACAGTTGGGATGGCGCAGGCGACGCCAGAGCGCGATCTCCGCCTTCAGTTTCCGCTCTCCTCCTTCGCCCAAATCGCCGCCTGCGGACGAGGAAAGTTTGCGCAACTTCTGCAGATTCTGTATTTTCACGGCCGCCCGTCGCAAATACTCCACGTCCAAGCACTCCTTCACTTTGCCGTAGGATCCCTCCCCTGCAAACAGAAACGCACGCCGCGTTACACCAGACGATCGTAACGTCCGAAAATCCGTAGCGGACGTATCTAGGAGTACATGGTGCATCGAAAACAACCATGTACTCCTAGACACGTCCGTTACGGAATTACGGACGGACGACGCCCGTTACGGACGTCTGGTGAACGCGGCAACACACACACTCACACACATTGTTGGAGCATGAGGAGGACGGACGTAAGGACGCTGGTGAACGGGGGGGGGGGGGGGTCAGCAAACCTTCCGACTACAGTACGCGCAACCCAAGGCTTCCCAGCTCGCTTCAGAAGAGCTTTGTCTTGTGACGTGCCGCGTTCCGTATGACGATAGCCGGGCCCCGAAAACGGGGAGAGAAATAGGACCGAACGGGAATCGAACCCGTTACCCTCGGACACAGCTGCGGACTTAGGCAACCCCACCAGGGACCGGTCCGGGGACATTTGGCTAAACTCGCCTTACATACCTCGAACTAGTTTACGTATACTACTACTGGCCTCGGACGCTATTGCCATACGTACGCAGTACGTAACAGTCTTCTGTATGCGTTACAATATACAGCCATCTCTCTACCCTTATCGTATTGGTACATGTGATGATCAGGGGAAAATTCCAAGTAAAGTAGCATGGGAAAAACCCGGCCGCATTTATGGGTGGGGCAAACCCGGTCGGTTACCCAAGTAAAACGAACTGCGGACAGTACTAAGTGGCCCGGTTTACCCCATAGCACCCCATGCACGCACTTTACCCCATGCACGCACATACGTACAGATGAACTCGTACCACGACAGTGTACGTACGCACACAGAAACGGCACAAGCACGATATATGACAAAGCACCCCACATGCTAACGAGTCGTGCTTCGGCCCTCACGCGGGAGAAAGACAGAGCAGTTACACGCGCAGACGCCATGTTTTCCTTTCTCGACGCGTGGGGGCCTCGAATCGAACCAATCACACCTCTATCCTTCTACAGCGTAACAGGGCGCTATGCCTTACCGAGAACATCTCCGAAGAGATAGCGTCCGACAATCTTGGGCGGCTTTCGCTTGCGTAGCACGATCATTTCATCTGACGCGATGCGTTGAAATCCCAGTGCTGCGCTGTCCACTCGTAACAAACGGTCGCATCCTTCTCCTTCTGTCTCTTTTTTTCCCCGCGTCGAGTCTGCGGCCAAGCCAACAAAAACATCAGACGCCGCTGCCTCTGCTTCTGCTTCACACTCCTCCTTTATGTGCTAAAAAGAAGAAGACGAACTGTGGTGAGGGTGCCTCTGAACCTAGCGGGTGACGGATGGCAAGTGGCGCTGCGTATGCGGGTACATATAGCAGGCACTTGCGAGGGAACCCTTGTCCGGCGGCATAGCTCAATCGGTAGAGCATTGACACGGCAAGCGAGCCGAAGGTTGCGGGTTCGAGCCCCGCTGCCCCAATGGACAGTTTTCCCTACCCCTAGGGGTTGGGGCTTCCGTTCACCTCGCGATACGAATGATGCTGCGGGGTAATTTGGGCCGCCTGTGCCTGAGGGTAATTTGGACCACCTCTATCTTTATTAGGTTGGGGTAGCCCAAATTACCCCACTGTCAATTCACAAGGAACGGTGGATGGTAAGCCAACCATACCTATAAACATATCGCGCAGCTGACGTCACACAAGGACTGCTATGGCTGCGAGTATTTTTAGAATAGGCAACGTCATTTACCGTCAACCGTTTCTTCATGAATCGGGCATCATCACCCCATTCATTTCATAACATACGGCTAGCCCGTAGTTATGAAGGACAGTCGAATAGGGTAGCGTGGGGCAAAACCGCCCATATATGGCACATCCGCGCACCCATATAGCGCTTTTACCCCGATTCAAAACAGGGCTGCTCGAAAATGTATCTCGGGAGACTTGTGCCTCTGTTTCTTCGTTCCTAGCCATAACTTGACAGAACCTAGGCCTGATGGGGGTAAAAGCGCCATGGGTGGGCGAATTTCCTCCAAGGGAGGTTTTGTCCCACGCTGTCCTATTGCAAAGCTAACAACACAGTCGTTAACCAGCTCCGTAATGCTTTGGGCCGCAAGGTCCGCGGGTCACCCGCAGTCATTGGTCGGTCGGATGAAAAATTTTTCTCCTTTTCCGCCGGCGCTTCTATTCGATACCGCCCTGCGGTCCAGAGCATTACGGAGCTGGTTAAAGACCGAAACGGGCCTCACAAATCGCCGAGATCTTTTCACCATTCGATTCGTCGTCGCGCGGGCATCAATTTGCGCCAGATTTTGTCTTTCTAGCTGCTCTGTACGTCGAGATATTTCAATTTGCAGTTTTGGTTTTCCCCTTATTTTACTCTGTGACGAGGATATCTTTTGCGTTCCGCCGTCGTCTTTTTTGTTTCTTTTGTTTTCTCTTCGCTCTCCACCGTCTGCGCGAGCGAAGCGAGACCGGAAAAAAGACGACGGCGCAACGCAAAAGATATGCAGCCCGACGCAGCTCGCCACAGAGTAAAATAAGGGGAAACCCAAAACTGCAAATTGAAATATCTCGATGTACAGAGCAGCTAGGAAGACAAAATCTGGCGCAAATTGATGCCCGCGCGACGACGAATCGAATGGTGGGGAGATCTCGGCGATTTGTCAGGCCCGTTTCCGTCTTTAACTCGCCAAAAAACGCTGCACGCAAACCTGTTTCCTTTCTTGCGGACTCAGTTGACCATCAGGCATTTGAAACTGGAGCCCCGGATCGCTGCCTTCATCATGCGTACTGACACAGTTGTCATAATCGTTTGCATTCGTAGTCGTAGTATTCGTCGTTGCGGAAGAGGACAGCGAGATGGTACAAGAAGGCGAGTGGCCCGCACTACTACTGCTGTTGTCGGGGTAACCGGCTGAACTACTGCTGTAGGAAGCAGAGGAGGAAGAGGACTCATAGCGGGAGGAGGAGGAAGTGGAAAAAGAAGAGGTTTCCGAGGGGGTGGAGTGCAGACGGAGGGGAGGCCCGGGGGTTGGACGAGCTGAACTTGTGGCTTCGGAAGATGACAGTAGTCTGGCGACAGTAGTAGTATTCTGCCCACTTCCACCCACAATCTACACACAACACGACATTGGATAAACAAGCAAGCACGCCCTCTCCTCCGAGGAAAACCGGCTAGCTGTCATGATCAAAAGGGGAAATTTAATTGTGTGACTGAGGTCATCCACTCAGGTGTGCATTGTGTCGCCTGGAACGCGAGAGGGCCAGGGTTCGATTCCCTGGCACATCTGGTCTGGCATATTTTTCTTCTCAATTAGCTGATCGATCAGTTGGCAAATAATCCAATTTGGTTTGTTTTGTGGCAATAGACTGACAGATTCCGAAATGTGGCGAGGAAGACGGCAGTAAATAAAAAATTGCAATGCTCGCCCTTGCATGTGGAAAGGGCGAAACGTCATCTTTACGAGTTGACCCAGCGGCGTTTTCGCATGGCAACGAAGGCTTTCGTATCAACTCGTAAGATCGATGTTTCACGCATTTTATCTATTTTTCTCCCTTATGCGTTTAGTTGGGCCGAGAAGCAGCATTTTCTGACGTCTTCTTCGCTACGTCGCTAAGTTGTTGAAGCAACCCTGACTTTTACTGTACATACAGTGGTGGCATGCATGCGCATATTGGGTTCCGCCCGGGGTAAACTCGGCCCTGGTTGATTGAGAGGTGCCAAATAGGCGCCCTCTCCTAGGAAAACCGGCTAGCTGTCATGATCAAAAGGGGAAATTGTGTGACTGAGGTCATCCGAGTGTGTAGTCAAATGGTTAAGGCGCTCGGCTGGAACTCGAGAGGTCCAGGGTTCGATTCCCTGGCACATTCGGCAAATTTTCCTTCTCGACTGTGTCACTCTAGTCGGCCCTGGTTGATTGAGAGGTGCCAAATAGGCGCCCTCTCCTAGGAAAACCGGCTAGCTGTCATGATCAAAAGGGGAAATTGTGTGACTGAGGTCATCCGAGTGTGTAGTCAAATGGTTAAGGCGCTCGGCTGGAACTCGAGAGGTCCAGGGTTCGATTCCCTGGCACATTCGGCAAATTTTCCTTCTCGACTGTGTCACTCTAGTCGGCCCTGGTTGATTGAGAGGTGCCAAATAGGCGCCCTCTCCTAGGAAAACCGGCTAGCTGTCATGATCAAAAGGGGAAATTGTGTGACTGAGGTCATCCGAGTGTGTAGTCAAATGGTTAAGGCGCTCGGCTGGAACTCGAGAGGTCCAGGGTTCGATTCCCTGGCACATTCGGCAAATTTTCCTTCTCGACTCGGACACGGGGGTAAACCCGGAAGTACGTATATCTCAGCAACCATACGACCATTGAGACAAGTACTGTATTCTACCTTACCAATCGATTCTTTGAACTCTCCACTTTCAAATTAGCTACCATGTTCATCATTTGTTGAAGCGGAAAGTTCAGAAAAGCTTAGGTGTCTGAGTTTACCCCATAGTATCCAACGTAAGTACCTGTAACGCCGGATAGCTGATTAGCGAGCCATCAGATTCCGACTCTGTGCGTCGTACAAATCTCACAGGCACACCCCTGTTCATGTCCATCATCACTCCCGCCTCATCCTCTGCAGCTGTCTCCACTGCTGGTGTGACCGTTTCTTTCATTCTTCTTCCGGTGGTCAGTGGGGGCTGTGTAAGCAAGAGTACTGCGTCTCTCTCACCCCTTTCCTTAACACCTTCCGCCAACCTCTGAGCTTCATGGTCAAACGGGTTACTCATCCAATAACGAACACGAGCGACCTAAAAAAACAGACAGCAGATAATGATAATGCCGCGTTCACCAGACGTCCGTAAATCCGTACGTAAAGCGTATGAGTACATTCACATTGCACCCCAAACAACCTTGTACTCCTACTAGATAGGGTTTTTTATGGTCGTTACGGATTTACGGACGTCTGGTGAACGCGGCATAAGGCTCAATTTTAACACATACCGCACCAAGCCGTCTTTGTTGACAACAAGTCGCTCAACTGTTGTCGGTTGGTGTGTTGTTGACGGAATATACGGGTTCGATTTGTTGTCATTTCGTCAACAAGCTAACTATAACCCGACAATTCCCTCCCCATATATTCGTCATCCACAAACGGACAACAAAACGAAAACAGCTGAGCTGAGCGACTTGTTGGCAACAATGATGCCTTGGTGCGGTATGTGCTAAAAATTAGCAAGACCATGCCCTTGCCTTACTTCGAGAAAGGGACTGGTTCAAATAAGAATGACATGAACTGGCACCAAACCTCATTTTTATTTGACCAGTCCAATTTATTTCAAGATCCTTGCTCACCTGACTAAATCCTACGTTCCAACATGCAACAACAACACAACAGCAGGAGAAGTGGAAGATAGTTGGGGTACAACGTCAAAGGATAAATCCACAGTAACTCTTCTCAACCATCGCCGTAACAATCCTAAAATAATCAGAATAAGATTGTTTATTATTTTGTGGTACAAGCGAAAGGAAAACAGCTAATTATTGACGTTTTATTATATCACATAAACTCAACTCAGCTAACAAGCAGCTAGCCCAGATTTGGCAGTTTGCCAACGTGCGACTCGGCGACACGCACGCAAACTCGTGTACGCCTAGAGCGCCCCAACACCAGTCACGCTCTAGGCGTCCATGACAACACTCTGCTCCATGTACTTCTAGAGAGATTCTCCAACGAAACGGTGTTCTAGGAGTACATGGCTACTCCATAAAATAATTCGGCCAGCAGTGCCACAGACATCTAGAAAGTACACGGACATAGCACTCTATTTTGGTACTGGACATCAGGTAGAAGTCCATGCACATACGTAACATGTGGAACACAGGGCAGCTTTTACACTCCAGAGTACTATAGCACAAAATTGGCATGCAACTAGGTTTGGTAGGTATCTTGTCATTCGAAAACAATATCTCCTTCAATTTTACCAGATTTTTCATCAAGGCTAAGCTATATACTACCTGAACAGATGCCCACTTTTTATCCTACATAGTGCACTCACTTACTCACCATGCAGTGCACTTACTGTGTATGAGAATGAAGGAAAACAGCATAGAACAAGGACCAGTTACACTCATCGCAAATCATCGTTGCAAACAGCAGTAATTGATAATAGGAATACCATATTTTGGGTGTATATCCCCAGAGTATTTCCCCAACATATTATATCCCCCTGGTGTATAACCCTATGATGCATAAATCGTTTTTCTTTCTTCTCCAAAAAACCGCATCTCTTTCTGTGGAGCATGTGCAGAGATATCTCACTCAGAAGATCCCCAGTTTGAACTCCCGCGTGTTGAAAGATAGCCATTCCGTTCTTGATATAACACCTAGTGTCCGCACAAAAAAAATAAATTCGTGGACTCCTTTGTCCGCCTAAGCTCTCTAGAAGTCCGTGGCAGTGCAGTCGGCCCGCGCCCGACTGATCTTGCTAGTTGCTGGTCAACACACTCACTATAATGCAACACAGTGCAATAAAATAATAATTCTATTCTCAAGAATTTGACAGCAATCAATCAATCTATCTCTATTGAAGATCAGAAGGCAGAAGCGAGAAAGTGAAAATAAAAGATATAGGTAGGTACATACATATATGTATACAGGATAGATAGACTTTCGGTACAGTATGCTAACAAGAATAGAATACAAAAGAAAAGCTAATCAATGAAAACAAAGCACAAAACCGTTATGCTCATACCAACCAACTGAATTGTATGCGAATATTATTTTCCAACCGCAGTGCCACAGGTTCAGGTCCGTATCGGTTTAAAAAAAAAACAGCTTTCTCGTCATCACCCATCGCACGTTCGTAAAGACTGCTGTACATGCTTTCCTGCTGTACAGACAGGCTGGTGCACATATGTACATACATGTACGTAACGTTGGCATGAAATGTATGTAATGCATGTACAACGCTATTCATGAATTTTCATGAACAAAAATACAAATATGCACACAGGACTACAAACAGAACACAGAGGACGAAGAAGAAGAATCGAACATGAGCAACGTATTGGAAAAGGAATAGTATTGTGTCAGTCACATACTGCGTACGTATGACAATAGCGTCCAAGGCCAGTAGTGTATCTACGCTCTATTCCAGGTATGTAAGGCAAGTTTAGCATCTATCCCAGGACCGGCACGTGGTCGTGTGCCTAAGTCCACAGCTTGCTGTGACCGAGGGTAGCGGGTTCGATTCCCTTCCGGCCCTATTTCTCTCCCCCTTTTTTCGGGGCCCGGATATCGCCATACGGAACGCGGCACTTCACAGTAAAATAAAAATAAGCTATAGCCTACTACACATGCACTCCGCTGACCAGAACACAGCACATTAAATCAAAATTTAAAGGGCGGATCAGGCAGGAACTCTTGTATGGGAAAGTAAGCAAGTTTTGAACTTTCACTTCAAAGGTACTGTACATACTCAAAAAACAAAGGTCCCAGCCAGATCCCCCTTGAAATAAATCACCGATAGACGCATTGAAGGGTCATTCACATTAGACGGAAATGCGCTAGGCGTCCATAGCTGTTTTATACTTTTCCATGCATGTCCAGCACGGCGCATGTCTTTGGTGTGAATAAGCCTTGCTTCCTAAATTCAATATACTGTACATTACGGCAATATAGCGCACGCAGGCGTAGACCTACATGCTTGTCCTTCATTCACTTTGTCTACCTGTACCTGTAATACGCTTTGAACACTTACCAACAACAATGCAAGACCTACACTGTACCTACCTTCCAAACAGCGGAGTGCAGGCCAACCAGACTTCACATTCAATTTACACATTCCGATCACCGGCTGTTTTCTGCTCGAAAAAACTCAAAAAGAAAGATGGACCTCACAACTTACAGTACTTGTACATAAAGTATGCGATGCCAGTATACATCATCACATCACTCTAATGCAGCAACGTAGCAAACGCACCTTAGACCGTAGCATGTACTGTTGTCTGCTCTCCATGAATGTACTTTTGCTTGACAATGTAGTACGTCCTAGGGTACCTAATTCAATCAAATGATACCAAAAGTATATAACTAGGCTTAGGGGAAGAATAAAGCACACAACGAAGGAGGTAATCCCTGACTCATACTTGACCTATTATAATGAGTTTCGTAAAATGTAAAGCACGCCATGTACACTCACACAAACAATCACGCCGACAAGCAACAGAAAACCAACCGTTTACGCGCCACGAGATTGTTTGTGTGTGGATGGTGTGGTTTAGATTTCCCATTATAATGGATTTACTGGGTCGAATATGAGTGAGTGATTGCCTCCTTCGTTTACACTGTGTGCTCCATTCTTCCCCTAAGCTCAACTATATATTCTTGGTGATACAGATATGCTGGGTTAGCGCGGGTTGGTCGCAGCACTCAAGCAGTCTGCATGGGTTGCTGCTGTTGTTGCTGGGGTGCTGGTTTCTGTTGCTGTTTTCCGGCGTGAAATGCTTCCGTCTCCTCCCAGATCAGCTGTTTCAAACGCTCTTTCGGCAAGTCATCCAACTCCATCTCGTATTTGAACGCCTCCTCACACACAGGCTGCAAGCAAACAAACGAATACACTGCACGAGCCTGTTCAACTCTAACATTTAACACAATATGCAATAAGAGCCAGTGCTTGGTCGCGAGGTGACCCCTCTGAACTAACCTTGCTTTTCAGTGCAACTTTTGATCGGTAGTCGACGCGCGAAGGTCGGCGCGGAAAGAAACAAACGAGGAGCAAGAAAGACGACCGCGCCGACTTTCACGTCGACTACCGATCAACAGTTGCACTGCTCTTATCGCATATGGTGAATAGACCAATTGAATAGCGTGTTATCGGTGTTGAGTAATGGCTCATTCACACTGAAAAGAAATGCGCTCGGCACGCGCCCGGCGCATTCACGGCTGTCCGTCCACGCTTTTCCATAATGTCGCGAGCCCCACGGACATGGCGAGCGTAGGGCCAACCTATAGTCGAACAAGAAATTTCATGAACCATTGAAATTTTTTCTCAGCCAATAAAAGACGTAGAGCACAGCGGTCAAACTTCTACGGCTAACTTTAGCTCGCCGTTCCAATAAAAAAAACCGTTTGTCTCCAGCTGCACTGTGTGTCGAGATCCCGCCAAATTTCTTCAGTACTGAAATCGCCAAATTGGGCGTGGACCATTGGGCAATTCTAA
Organism: Epsilonema sp. ZAB3_2; assembly: GCA_030247985.1. Lineage (NCBI taxonomy): Eukaryota > Metazoa > Nematoda > Chromadorea > Desmodorida > Epsilonematidae > Epsilonema > Epsilonema sp. ZAB3_2. Next base: position 19,201 of record JASAMW010004866.1, read on the forward strand.
ACCTCGCAAATGTCCGAAAAATCAAAATGGCAGAAATAAGCATACGTGATGAAGACGATGAAAATGCGCACCGGGCGTAGAGGGTCGTGGGGTGTCGTGGTTTGCGTGGTTTAGCGTCTGCCAAATGGTGACACGATTTCAGTGCTGAAGAAAATAGGCGAGATCTCGACACTGAGAGCAGCTGGAGACAAACGGTTTTTTTTGTTGGAACGGCGAGCTAAAGTTAGCCGTGGAAGTTTTGACCGCTGTGCTCTACGTCTTTTATTGGCTGAGAAAAAATTTCAATGGTTCATGAAATTTCTTGTTCTACTATAGTATGCGCAATCTCTCCTATTCCTATGTGAATGAGCCATGAGAGAAGAAGAGGAGACTCTGACCTCATCCTGAGGGTCGTAATACTGCTCCAAGTAGGGATGGGCGAGCGCTTGTTCCACGGTGATGCGTCGGTTGGGATTGAAGGTGAGCATCTTGTCCAGCAAGTCCAGCGCTTTGGCGTCCGCCTGCGGGTACAAACGCGTCCACGGCTGACGCTGCTTGTGCGGCAACGAGATCAGATACGAACGCGCCTACAACAACCACACATTGTATACACTGTGTACGTAGTGTTACGTACGTACGTACTGCGGCATGGCTGGCAAAAGCGTACGAGGCTAGTAGCATACGTACGCAAAGGTATGTATGTAAGGCGAGTTTAGCCATCTGTCCTTGGACCGGCATGTGATCGTGTGCCTAAAAGACCACAGTTGTGTCCGAGGGTAGCGGGTTAGATTCCCGGGCCCGGCTATCGCCATACGGAACGCGGCACGTCACTCACAGTAGCGTAGGCGCTGATTCAGTCCACTGCATGGACCGCTTCAAAACATCGACCTCTGCGTAAAGTTGGAATTTTAGTACGGGATTTTCAATCGGTCCAAGTCTAACCGAATTATAGATGTCGTAATAACGTGAACCGCTGTAACATGGTTGGATCAAAACGAAAGCCCATAAGACGTGCATATTTTGAAGCGGTCCATGCATCTGACTCAATCAGCGCCTACTACCTTTTCGTTGATGATACAGTTGAGGTCGTCCTGGGACGGGGAGCCGACGACAGCCAGAATTAGATTCAGCTGATCCAAGTAGTGCTTGCCCGGGAACAGGGGACGATTGTTGAGCATCTCCGCCAGAATACAACCCACCGACCAGATGTCTATGCTCTTCGTATAGCCCTTCGAGTTGAGCATTATCTCCGGCGCTCGATACCACCTTCAGCACAGCACGTGTACAAACGTACAGTATAGTAGGGTACTGTGGGGTAAACCCGGGTGAATTCGTTACCAGGCCCTCGTACTGAAGGCGCAAAAGTCTACAAGGTCTATGCTATCTATTGCTTACTCGTTGTGTAGCAAAGTACGTTATTTTACCTTGTGGCAACGTATTCAGTGAGAAAGCCAGTATGATCATGCTCAGGATCTGCCACTCTCGCCAGACCAAAATCACATATCTACAGCAGAACATGCTATAGTCTGGCCAATAGCAGCTGACACTTGGACTCAAGGCGAGTTGCGTAGTTTGCATGTACTTCTGCTAAATAGGAGTACACGAAGCGTGGACAGAAATCCGCATTTGTAAATCTATTTTACGCAACGCGTCTTGAGTCCAAGTGCCAACTGCTATTGGCCAGACTATAGCTGTTATTATTAAAAGGGGATGAGATCATCCGGGTGAGTAGTAAAATGGTTAAGGCGCTCGCCTGTAACGCGACAGGCCCAGGGTTCGATTCCCCGCCTGGCACATCTGGCAAATTTTCCTTCTTGACTACGCACTGGATGTGTACCTTTGATGTACATATAACCAGTTAGTACTTACACATTACTCCGCACTCTACGTACGTACAGTGTAAATACCGTATATACTGGTGCATAGCCTCATGCATAGTCCAACAACATAGGACTTCTCTTTGATTATTACATCCAAAGGAAGAGGGAATGCACTGGCATATACGGCTATGACAATAGATAGATAGCCCCACGCTCGGAAAAAACGCAAGGAAAAATGCATAAACAAGGCGAGCGAACAAACAAAAGACAAGCAATACGTATGTATGGATGTACATACATACCTACGTACATAAACATGGAAAGAAAAAGCAGCATGCAGAAGTGAAAGCACAGCAAAAGGGTGCGGCTGCAATACGCGAGGAGTCAAGTTATCGCGGTGAGTACAAACTCACACCAATGTTTAGCAACAGCGAACGCCTCGTCAGTGTTGTATTCCCCTGTTGCACTAAGCGCTAGCACTGGGTCGCGAGGTAACCTTGACTTTCAGTGCAACTTTTGATCGGTAGTAAGGGGGAAGGGAAGTTGCCTACCGCTCGCTACCAGAAGGCAGTGTGAGGTATTGTGTTTCACACGGGTCCGTTCAACCGCAACTTCCCTTTCCCGCTTGTCGATCAAAAGTTGCACTGAAAGTCAAGGTTAAATCAGAGGGGTCAGGTCACCTCGCGACCAAGTACTAGCGCTTAAAAATGCAACAGGCGAATACAGGCATTACACTGCTCCAAACCATGCATATGTAAGAAAAGAAAAAGCAAAAACACAAACAACCTTGAGCTCGCAGCTCATATTGACGAGGACGTTGGAGGGTTTGAGGTCTCGATGAATCACGTTGGCAGACAGAATGTACTTCAGCCCTCGCAGTATCTGATAGGTGAAGTAGCAGATATGGTCCGGTGAAAGTCTCTGCGTTTTCAGCACCTTGTGTAGATCGGCGTCCATCTTCTCCTGCACTATGTAGCTGAACACACACAGCAGCACACATCATTCACACACCAAACCAACCGTTTATAGCCACAAAACTCCGCACTGCACGCAGCATTAACACAGCCGCAGTCGAAGCAATTTTCAGCCGTTGTCCACGCCATTCACAAGACGGAACGAAAAGAATCCAAATCAAAGCTTCCCTGTCCCGCGAGCAAAAGAGAAAGAGAAATGTAGGGTACCATGGGGTAAACCCGACCATTGGAAAATCCGGTAAGGCTGCATATCGCAGCAACTAATGGACCGATTGAGACGAGTAGGATATCTATCGATTCTGTGCACTCTCCTCTTTCAAACGAGCTATTTGATTCGTCATTTGCTGAAACAGCCAGTTCACAGAGCTTAGGTGGCCGGGTTTACCCCACAGTAACCTAACACAGTCACCTTTAGCACACTTCTGAACCAAGAACATCCAAATGCATGCACCACATGCGAATAACAGGCATTTTCTGCGAGCAAAAACGGAACGAGAGGAAGCCGAAAAAAAGGTGAACAAGCAAACAACGCGTCCAATTGCAGACGAAGGGTGTAAGCAGAAGAGGAAGCAAACACACATAAATTCGGTAAAAGAAAGAAAAAGCAAGACAACAGGGCGGATAAGATGTGACCCCCTGCTGAGACCTTAAGATCGCAGGTGACCCCTTTTGAGACCTTAAGACTCCCTGCTGAGACCTTAAAGACCCCCTGCTGAGACCTTAAGACTCCCTGCTGAGACCTTAAAGACCCCCTGCTGAGACCTTAAAATCGTGACCCCCTGCTGAGACCTTAAGATCGCAGGTGGTATTGAGTAGGAGGTTGGACGGCTTGAGATCCCGATGCAGCACGTTGGCCGAATGAATGTACTTGAGACCGCGCAGAATCTGGTAGAGGAAATAGCAGATGTGGTCGTTGCTCAGCTTCTGCGTCTTCAACAGCTTGTACAGATCCGTCTCCATCAGACACTGCACTATGTATCTGAAAAAGCAGATACAAACAGGCCTCCTCCATCCACACACTGCAGCGGATCTGCATTTACTGTAGGGCACTATGGGGTAAACCCGGACACGGGGTAAACCCGGACACCTATGCTTTCTGAACTTGCCGCTTCAGCAAATGATGAACATGGTAAGTAGCTCATTTGAAAGAGGAGAGTCCAAGGAATCGATTGGTAGAATAGAATACTTGTCTCAATCGGTTTTATAGCTGCTGAGATAACTAGGTGTCCGGGTTTACCCCCGTGTCCGGGTTTACCCCATAGTACCCTACTGCAGTACTGCAGCGGTACGTACGTTCGAGGAGTACACATGGACATATAATTTTGTCATATTTACGAGTTGCGGTAACACGATTTGGTTGGTTGATAGCGACCCCGTGGTGTTTAGTGAAAGTTTGGATCGGTGTCTGCAGGGTCGTCGACGTCATTTGTTGTCAATTATTCATTTTACTCGCTACTTTTACACTCCCAAATGATTGAACAAGGTCGACGACCCCGCAGACACCGATCCACATTTTCACTAAATACCGAGGGGTCGCTATCGACACCAACCCAATCGCGTTACTGCAACTCGTCCATAGTCCGTCAGCTACGAGGTTGCGGATTATTTCCCTACTTACTACTTGTTCGAAGGAGCAGCGCTAACAGCAAAACGCGTCAAGCAAATGAGCTATTTTGCACAAAACCGATTGGGAGGGAACCGAACGTCCGCAACCTATTTATAGTAGCAAATGCGTAGAAGCAGCGCTAACAGCAAAACGCGTCAAGCAGATGAACTATTTCGCGCAAAACCCATTAGGAGGGAACGTCCGCAACCTATTTATAGTAGCAAACTGATGGACAGTACATAAGTTAAAAGATGTACACCCTCACGGCCTGAGATACAAGTGAGGTATCGGTATGCGTGACAGCACTGTGCACTGCTACAGGTAAAGGCTATAACTGCATAGCGCACACAGTACATACTGGGATTATAAGGACAATACGCGACACATGTAATGAGTACTTACTGTACGTATCCGCATAATCTAACAATAAATAGCAAAAAACTACGTATGTTTGCGAAAGTAACATAAAAATTTGTAATGAAAGAAGAAAGGCCTCAAAAACAAAGGTCAGGAGGAAGGGAAAATGCGAAAAATTGAATGAGATACATTGAAGACTGAACAAAACACACTTAGAAAACTAAAAGCATAAGGAAACCCACGTTTGAAGAACGAAAGATTTCTGGGCTTTTGACTCAAATGGGACCAATTCACGCATAAAACGTTTCGCTGCTTCAAAATTCTCAGCGTGTTTGCTCAATTGACCGATTATGTTGTTTTTATTGAGACAGAGAGGGAAGGTCAGTATTACCAAAAAAAATAACTGCTGCATTGGGAAGAATGGGCGATGTAGTGAAAAGAAAGGAAGAGGCATTGGCCCGTATTTTGACAGTTTCTTGCTTCAAACGTTTGGGCCCAGTGCGTACATACAATACGTACTGAGAGTGTCGTCTTTGGGCATTTACCCGTGCTGTGTAAGATAACAAAAATGTACATTCACAAATTCTTCTCTGCGATTTAAGGCCCATTCACATCCGACGCATGCGCTGGACGCACGCTTGGCGTGTCCATGGCTCGGCGTATGCAAAGGCATGAGACAGCTATAGTAAATTTCCCAGTACATGGTAAATACTAAATTGCACAGCACGGGCAATAGTCGCAAAGACAACGCTCACTGAACAGACTACCAAAGCAAGTGTGCGTCAAAACGAAAGAAAAGCCGAAATAAACAACAAACAGTTCTCCTGCCAAACTCAAAACAAACAAAAATCACCACCAACTGCAGGGAAGCTTTGACCTGAGCGATTTAACGTACTAATTTGGCAAAAAGTTGGTATCTGTGGACTGAAAGCGAACAGTTGCTTCCCTTCCTGCCTCTCTAACTATGGACCAGTTGCGTTGTCGCGATGGAGTTGGTCAATAACGACCCCGCTGTATTTCGAGTATAAGTTTGGATCGGTGCCTGCGGGGTCGTCAACGTTATTCAGTCATCTGGGAGCGAAAAAGGAGCGAGTGAAAAGAAGAATTGAAAAACAAATGACGTCGACGACCCCACAGGCACCGATCCAAATATTCACAAATATCGCAGGGTCGCTATCGATCAATCCAATCGCGACAACCCAACTGGTCCTTACTCCGTCCAGCGAGAGTTGTCGCGAGGCTTTGCCCGTGTTGCGCAGTTTACATATACTCCCGCAAATAGGTGGGTACTCTGGGGTAAACCCGAACACCTAGTATATCTCAGCAACCATACGACCGATTGAGACAAGCACTCTACCAATGGATTCCTTGAACTCTCCTCTTTCAAATGACCTACCATGTTCATCATTTGCTGAAGCGGAAACTTCAGAAAAGCTTGTTACGGGTTTAACCCGTGTCCGGGTTTACTTACCCCACAGTACCCTACATGTGAAACGTGGTGAGCAAAAATATTCCTAAATCAGTTTCTATTCTTCGCAGCACGGGAAGACAACTCCCCCTGGACGGGCTAAGAACTAACGCCACGACAAAACTACGCTAGGTCGGCCATTCGTTTGTGCAGTACTGTGTGGCTTACGCATAAGCGTGTACTGTACGTACATGTCTTTCATCTGGTCAACTGAGGGAGCTCGAAGGATGTCCTGAATGTTGATTATCTACAACACACCAAATCAACACATCATACGTACACAGAATAAAGCAAACAAAGCTTACAGCCTAACTCGCAATAATTAGAAATACAGCATAAACTTCATGGGGAAAGGACTGGGGCTACGCAAAAATAGCTGTAGCAGTTTTGGAGCATACAAATGGAGAAACCCAAAAATCAAACTTGGCTAGATCGGGGTAGGTAGGCAGGTCCGTCTTTCGAAAATTGAGAAAGCTTTAATTAACCCACATTAGCAAGCAGCTAAACGAATGACGTACAACAGCTCGTGGGTATGGGGGTAAAGCGTATGGACGGATTCGCCCCACACAAACACTTGCCCTATACACAGTAAAATGCTCCCGTTTTCTTGCTCACATTTTCGTGTCTGAAGCGCGTAAGAATCTTGATTTCTCGCAACGTTCGTTGACAGAAGGTTTGGTGTTCGAATGGCGAGATTTTCTTGATGGCTACCCGTGCGCTCGACTCCCTATCGATTGCCGAACTGAAAAGAAGAAAGGTTCACAAATAGCAAACTGTAACATAGTGTAAGTCTAACGGGAGAATCGCTCAAGAAGACTTCTCGTATGTTTAACACATACCCCGACCTGGCGTCATTGTTGGCAACAACTCCTTCGTTTGTTGTCGGTTTTGTTGTCCGTTTTGTTGTTTGTTGTCCGTTTTGTTGTCCGTTTTGTTGTCCGTTTTATATGGGTGGTGTTGTCGGTTTTGTTGTCGTTCGTCAACACCCCCATAAAAAAACGGACAACAAAACGGACAACAAACAAGAAAGCGGACATCAAATCCGACAACAAATGAAGAAAGTTGTTGCCAACAATGACGCCAGATCGGAGTATGAGTTAAATACTAGTAGACAGTACACACACTACCTACCTAAAGACGAAACCTATTAGCTTTGCAAGCATACTACCCAATCAATGTATGTACGTACACACATGCATGTACGCAAAGGTACGTACATAACATACATACACAATGTGCTCCTCACTGATGGCAAACGGTTAGCCAACATAATGATATGGTCGGTATGTATAGATGTTATCGCTATTTATTATAGATTGATTACCTACACTATTACCTTCACTTACAATTTACATATTGATTACCTACACTACAGGGGTAGGTAAACCCGGACACCTAGTATATCTCAGCAGCCATACGACCGATTGAGACAAGTATTCTACCAATCGATTGCTTGAACTCTCCTCTTTCAAATGAGCTATAGTCATGCTGAGGGACGATCAAAAGAGGTGCACCCCGTCGGGGCTTTACACCATAGACTCTACTGTTGCCGCTAATGTTACTAACCCGATGGACAGCACTTTTAGACGCTAAATCTAGGTGCCTTTCTATACACAGAATAGCAACCGGTTTTAGTTCCTTTTCGACCACGGGTTTTGTCCAACAAAAACAATGATTGCATGATGGAGTACCTAGGACGTGAACACAAGTTTTCTTGCATTCATAGAAATACAGCCAAGATTGAAAGCACTGGAAGGAAAGTACTGATACTGAGTACAGGCCAGAAACGAAGGGTGATCACCAGCAAGACATTGAGTAGGCAAAGTAGAAATAGTAGATCAATTGATGATACAACACTTTCATCAAATCGGTAGGTGAAAACAAAAAAGATGGAGGTTTATGTATGTATATATGTACTGCCCTACACATGGATGTTCTACTATTGCTGCAGTTGTGTATGTGGAAGAAGGTTTAATGACATCTTTCTTGCAATTTCTTCATTTGGAAGCCCACAAGTAAATAAGGGAAAAGATTGAATCACTTTCCCCTCATCTGATGCTCTTGATTCTGACTCCCAGTAAACGACAATACAGATGTTCATCAATTGCTGAAGCGGCAAGTTCAGAAATAAACAAGAAAACACACAAGAAAGCCAACCCCTCCTCCACCACCCCCAAAAAACCCCACCCAAAAACGCTTAGGTGTGAAACCGGTTTAACCCGCCTGTCTGGCCGTTTTTTATGCGCGACGGGCCATTTTAGGTTTGTGTTTACACCATAGTACTCTACTGTACATGCAGCTACTGTTATAGCTGGTTGGAAAATCAAGAGCGTGCTTGACAATTTTGGCGCTCCGTAGTAATCTTACTAAATCTGGCATTTCTATACAAGAATAGCAACCGGGTTTTTCGACTCTTTTTCAAACACTATTGCTATTCTTGTTTAGAATGTCAGATTACTACGGAGCGCCAAAATTGTCAAGGACGCTTTGATCGTCCACCCAGCTATACGCACCAAACAAACAAGAGGAAGACTTACACGACCATGCCGTAGGCTCCTTCTCCGATGTATACGAGCTGATGATAGCGAGGGCCCACGTCAAACATCTGACCCCGCACTGCTTCCATGGTGCAGCACTGCAGTCCTTGTGTCTTGCAAGCAGTTGGCACGCTTCCAAAAAAACTGGACCGTGTTCTTGCGCAGGAAGAAAAAAATAGAATAGAGCGCCTACGTTTCTAGTTCAAACCGGCATTCCTTCCCTTTTCTTGAGAAAGAAATTGTCCTTTTCTTGCTTTCTCTTCTCTCCTTGTCCTCTTTTCTTTCTTTACCTTGCTTGCTGCTTCTTCCTTTCGTTCCTTTCTTTCTCTTCTCTTGCACTTGCTTACGTTTTGTTTCTTCTCGATTCCAGAACGTTATACGGTTGCCAAGTCTGCTAGAAAACATCCAAGTTCCCAGAACAATAAAAAAGCAGCTTTTCACAATAGAAGAATAAATGCGTGCGATCACAAACGCAAAGGAAACTTCATGATCATGCACAAAACAGATGCAAGTGTTTTATCATGGAACGAACACAAATCTCCGCGAGGTACGCTGGTTGAACACGCATATGTACACGTACTGTACATACACATTACAATAACGACCAAACAAATAAAACAAAAAAAAAAAAAAAAAAAAAAAAACCATCCAAAACTTTTCACTCTTAAATTTTTTAAAAAAAATTTATTTAGCCTTCTTTCTTTCTCCTATACAGGGATTATATATTTTTGACTGTACTGTGTTCATACACATTGTACCTATCTACCAACGTGCGTACACACGCAAGATGCGCTATATCACAGCAACTAGGAGTAAATCTTGTCCAAAGATCAAGTTGGCCTACTATTGCTAGCTTTATGTGACGCGAAAATGATAAAAAGCCATCAAAGACTGGGAAATATTCCATCCAATGGTGACAGTTGCCACGTAAAATATGAACAGGAAGGTGAATGGATACAAAAAGATGTGCGTCTTCTGCAAGATGGGCAATGCTGAAACACAAAACAAAATAAGCATTATCAAGAATCTGTAACGACTAGCGTGGAAAGGCCAGAGTAGTACACCAATGTCGCCCAAATTATGGCAACCCATACCAATTCCCCAGCAGTCTGTGGGCACAATAAAGTGTTTGTAAGTGGCGTCATACATACGTACCTGTGTATCCGAGAAATGTGATGTACAGATAATAGCTGATGGCCACAAACCATATACTATTTCCAAGTAGACGCGATACAAACCACTGGTGTTGAATTAGCACTGAAACAAGCCCATTTCAGCAAGTAGTGTGTACGTTACGTACATACAAGTACGTACGGTTACGCAAGCTGAAGGCAAGCAAGGACGGTGCATATGGACGAGTTGCGTTGTCGCGATCGGGTTGGTCGATACCAATTAGCATCCCCGCGGGTATTTACTGAAAGTTTGGATCGGTGCCTGCGGGGTCGTCGATGTCATTTGTTTTTTTTTTCAATTCTTTTCACTCGTTCCTTTTCCGCTCCCAGATGACTGAACAACGTTGCTTGTTATACCCGCAGGCACCGATCCAAAGTTTTCCACTAAATACCGCCGCGGGGTCGTTCGTACATCGACCAACCCCATCGCGACAACGCAACTGGTGCATACGATACCGGAGTAGAGAAGCGGCATGATGACGTGTAGCATGACGAGTAGCGGGAAGAACGCGTTCAGATGCACGTCGAAACAGAAGCCCCACTCCACATCCTGATCTCGTATACGACGCAGAAAATTGTTGGATATCAGCCTGAAACAAGAATAGCTAAGGTTCTAGGGTGGTCTTAACACATACCGCATCTTCACGTCATTGTTGTCAACAAGTAGCAAGCAGAACGCAGAATTGTTGTCGGGTTGTTGTCTGTTGTCTATTTGCTGACTACAACGAATATATGGGGATTGTCATTTTATTGTCACCTTGTTGCGGAAACGAAACCATATATCGTTGAAATCCAAAATCAAACTGACAACAAACCGACAACAATTCTGCTACTTGTTGACAACAATGACGGGAGATGCGGCAAATGTGCTAAGTGTAAGGTCAGATCGGTGCTGACGTGGTCATCAAACGTCGTTTGTTTACTGTCTTTTCCTCTCTTCGCTCGTTCTTTTTCCACTCCACTGAACGACGTCCACAATCACGTCAGCATATGATTGCGTGCGTGTGGTGTGTATTGTATTACCAGAGTATGGAAGCAAGTAGGATGCCGACACCGATGCAGTCAATGCAGACCACCCAGAGCAGAAACTTGACAAATCCACCGAAACTTAGGCCCAAGACCAACGCGAAAAAGATGGACGAGACTGCAATAAACAGCAGCATTTATGGACTCACACACTTCCAAGCATTTGCAGCACACTACGAACGAAATTTTACATTACGAACGACTACAGGGCACAGGCACAGTATACGTGGCCAAAAACATATCTCTCTTTATTGAGACTGCACTATGGGCTAAACCTGGCCACCTCACATAGCAATGAAGGCCGTTTCTTTCGCGTGGGTTGCTGGGTTTACGTTTACACCACTAACAACACCGGCCGGGTTTACTACCCCATGATACCCTACAATTTCTGCAGGTGCATACGATGCATACTTGCAAGAAATATGCTGAGCAGAACCAAGAAAGCAGGATCATCTCTCGCCCATTGATCCTTCGTCCCTAAAAACACAACAAAACAGTTAGTTAGCCATCAGTAAGTTAGTAAGTATTCGCTATTTGCGCAAAGAATTGTGAGGGGTCGCGATCTGACCTCTGTTTTTCAGTGCTTTTTTGACCGGTGACCGCTCAAAAATCGAAGGGCTTCTTGCCACCTTTGGGGTCATAAGCTTTCGAGCTTTCGAATGAGCCATGGATGGGTCGACGTTGTAACTGCAAAACTGAGTCGTGTATCACCCAATTCCTAGCACCGCTAGCACAAGTAGCGAATACGTATCCCAACTTCTCAGCTACTAGCAAAGAATGCACAGATTTTACTGTTTACTGTACAGTAGTGCCTGCACAAACCACGTACTTTTGCGATACATGAAGTTGCGATAGACTTTCTGTGGGGCCACCAGTAAGTAGAGCATTTGCCAGAGGGCAAATTCAAAGTCCATCTGGCGCAAATGCAACAGACGTCGACAGTATCGATTCAGTTTTGCCACAGCCGTCATCCTTACGTGACTAAAAACATCAAAATTAACAGCATATTATTCAAGGTACTACGGGGCAAACCCGGCCATTGGAAAATCAAATCCGGCCACCTAAGCTTCAGGGCTGTATATCTTAGCAACCAATCGACCGATTGAAACAAATATTATAGCAATTGATTCCTTGAAAACTCCTCTTTAAAATGAGCTGTTCGGTTCATCACTTACTGAAACAGCAAGTAGTACACAGGAGCTTAGGTGTCCGGGTTTACCCCATAGTACCCTACATAGGTATCTAATTTGAACGCGGAATTACTTGAACAAGTGTGTCATTTTGCCGTATATAGTGATAGTACCACACACTACTGTTCTTACATCGAGAAGGAAAATATGCCAGATGTGCCAGCCAGGAAATCGAACCCTGGACCTCTCGCGTTGCAGGCTAGCGCCCTAACCACTGAACTACAAACCTGGATGACCTCAGACCGACATACCTGAGGCAGCCTTCTCTATTGCGAGCTCCAGGTGATTGAGGCGGGGAATAATAGCTGAAGGGCGGGTTGTGTCGTTTAGTGTGAGCCTGTCTACTGCCCGAACCCGCGTAGGAAGCAGAGGGTGTGGAAGTTCCCGAAGTTGGCGGGGACTGGTGATGCTTCTGTTGAAACGTAATGCCTGCTCTATCCTCTTCTTGGCTGGTATTCGCAGATTGAAATGAAGCGGCGGGGTGTCTAGTGGGGACAAAGGAAGATTTGTCCATTAGTCAATTGGAAATTTGTCCATCATCAGTCAACTTGATTCAAGTCTTGAAATCAAACGCTCGGAGGATCGATCGATCGATGGATGGGAAAGAAAAGAAAGAAAGGAACAAACCGGAAAAAAATACCGTTTCCGCGAAAATTGTTGAAAAATGCATGGACTTCTAGATAAAAATACACAAAGTAAATTTAGACGTTCATGACAAATTTATGCCATATTCTGCAAATTACGGTATAAAAATATTTTCGTCCTTTTCGAAGAGATGATTTCGATTTGGGCGCTATAATGAATTTCTCCCGATTTATCAATCAGTTTTCCTCGCTTCGACAAGCGTCGCCCTTGAGGAAACTCAGTAAGCAAAGACAATCTTTCATCTTTCTTTGCAAGTTGCTTTGAAAATGAATGTGGTTGTTGTATTTTCTGTTTTGCAGCGGAAATTCAAGCTCAAGGTGGTGACAAATTGATATCTTTTGGCACTGGTGCTCCAAACGCGTCGTGTTTTCCGTTTGAGTCCTTTCAAGTGAAGACAAAGTAGGCGTAAATCCACGTTTTGACACTTGCTTGAATAGGCGTGGTCCAAATAGTAGGTGGTCCCGGCCCGGCGCGCGAGATTGTAGTAATAAATGCTGCTTTTAGCTTCCACGTTAGGAGTACGTGAGGTAAAACTCAGCGAAAAAGCTAAAGGCAGCATTTATTAGTACACAAGCAAACTTGCGCTGGACCGGGATTAGTGCTGTCCACTATTTCGACCACACAAATTATTGCAATTTCAGTATGTGGAGTGGAGGTAGTCTTGTATAACTTATGTATTCTTGGTATTGCTTTGTTGATTCTAGGGAAGGAAGCTGTTTCAATCTATCTGGTGATGTCTTGTCTCAAGCTCTTCAGTATGGTCCAACAAAAGGGTGCAGCGCAATTACTATTATCAAAAATATATAATTCTGCGTAGGGGAAGAATAGAGGACGTAGTGGGCCAATGCCTCTTCTTTTTTACTACGTCCTCCATTCTTCCCCTAAGCAAAATTTCTTCCTTTTTTGACAAATACAGGATATTGATGCTCTTTTGCAGAGGTGTGTGGGTATGATTTGTTTCAGGAATCCAAAGCTGGTAGAGTGGTTGCGTGGTTTGCAACGTCGACTGCACTTACATGCTTCAACCAGTAGCAATGCGCAGGATATTCAGGCAAGTAAAGAGGAGCAACAGCGATATCAGTCCTACGAGATTCTGGTCACACCTGGCAGTCAAGATGGCCTATCCAAGGTACCGTAGGTAGCCTAGCTTTCGTTTACACTACGTCCGCTATTCTTCTTTTAGCTAATTTCCAAGTGGCGTACACATACAGTAACGTTGAACAGCACCTGCATAGGTGTTTATAGGTACAATTTTGCTCGTTTGCAGATATTTGAAATGGTGCTAAACCCTGGTGACTATATTTTAATGGAGGAGCCTTCGTACCCTGGCACACTTGCAGCTGTAAGTGCGTATGTAAACATGTCGACACTTTTGTTGTCGTCCTGAGAGTGGTGCGGCTTCAAACGTGAACTTCGAATTAATTCGGAACCCTGACTACTGCGCTTCAACATGTAAAATCTTTTAGTTCGCACCGAACTCGCTCCATTTTTCCAAACGTGCGTGTGAACATCCGAGTTTGTAAAAATTCGAAGACGTGTGAGCAATTGACGTTTCGTTTCGGCTCAAAACGAAGTCTTTCCTACTCACGTCTGAAGCGCACCACTGATCCCGCCGGCACTGTATTATAAAAACATTGGTGGGCTTCAGACGTGAACTCCGAATTCGGAGCCCTGTCTATGCTTCAACATGTAAATCCTCCGAGTTTGCTCCGAACTCGCTCCGTTTTTCCAAACGTACGTGTGAACTGCCGAGTTTGAAACTCGGAGACGTGTGAACCACCGAGTTTAGCTCCGAACTCGGAGGCTTCTCGGAGCAAAAGTCGGAACTAATTAGAAAAACAAAAAAACTGCGCAGAAAATTTACGACGAGGCGCGTTACCTCTGCAAAGTGATAAAAGCTGCTTGGCGTTGCTTTCTCCCCTTGTGAACGACTGAAAAGAAGCGCGCCGTGTTTATTCGGAGCAAAAACGTTTACGTGTGAACAACCGAATTACGCTTCGAATTCGCTCCGAATTCGGAGGCTTCTCGGAGCGAACTCGCTCGGAGCAAACTCGGAGCACGTCTGAAGCGCACCATTGATTGACAACAGAGAGGTCAGCTCAATTCTTTAGCGCAATTAGCGAATACCTACTGTAAACTCCCATGAACTTGCTGTTTCGGCAAATGATGAACCAACTTGCTCATCTGAAAGAGGAGAGTTCAAGGAATCGATTGGTATCCCATTTTTCTCAATCGGTCCATTGGTTACTGAGATATGGTGCCCTGAAGCTTAGAGGTGGTCGGATTTACCCCACAGTACCCTACTAAGTGTACGTATGTGTTCTCAGTTGAGGCCGTACAACTTGACCTACTTGCGCTGTACGGGTGATGCAGACGGCATGCACCCCGAGTCACTGCGGCGTCAGCTGGACAGAAACTGGGCCACACGCAACCTGGACTGTATCATTCCGAAACTGCTCTATCTCCAGCCCAACTTCAGCAACCCTACCGGTGCTTCCATCTCACTGCAAAGACGCGTGGAAATTATGAAGGTGACTATTGTGATTGTGTCCCTTTACAAAGTTGGCAGTAGGCGTGGCCCTCTATCGATTGGACTCCGCGCGAAACTTAGTAAGTCGCCTTTCTAATCTTGGTCGTGGTCACTTGTGCGAGGACACAAACTACGTGAAAAACTACACAGGAAAAATTGTTTTCTTCAAATTCATTTGCAATGTGTGCCCATAGCCTACGTACGAACGCACGCACAATTTTGACCTACGTGTGTGCTACTATTTGCGTGATCTGTGGAAAAGATCGGCAACCGAAAAGTTTAGTAGCAGCGAGAATATGCAAGTGCTGGACAACGGCCGAGAGGATTATCGATTTTCGCCCTAATTTCTTCATCATGTACGTAACTGCCAACTCTGTAAAGTGATACAATACAATATGTAGGCTTACATACTAATATGTACTATTAATACTAATAATACATACTTACTTATATTATGGGCTCTAATTACGTTTTGTGTTCGTTTTTGGAATTGCGCACTCAAACGATGTGGAATGCATGACCTAGCTATGTTTGTTTGATTTTTTTAGATAGCGAAGGAATATGACCTGTTGGTTATTGAAGATGATCCGTATTACTTTCTTCGATTTGAAGAGGTGAGTACGTAGTTTACTATTGACTCTGACTGAGTAGGAAACACAATAGGCCAATGTATGTAGCTTACGGTACAAATATCTACGTACTGTATGTATGGTTTATTGACAGAATGCTGTTCCGAGCTTTCTGTCCCTGGATACTGATGGTCGGGTGGTTCGACTAGACTCGTTTTCCAAGGTTCTATCGTCTGGGTAAGGCAACGCACAGTGCATTCAGTAGTGCGCTACACACGTGGTGAGTAAACTCACGGTGAATTCCCCTTAAGTATGTGATGAAACATAGGGATGCCGGTGAATTCACCGTGAGTTTGAAACTCACTAAGTGTGAACATTTGAGAAAAATTTTGCGCGTGGGAGCAAGTGAGGATGCTCCACACGAGAAATAAAACTCGAAGTTCAAACTCACCGTGAATTCACCGTGAGTTTACTCACCACGTGTGTAGCGCGCTACTGCCATATTATTTGAGTTGACCCTTGCTTACATGACTC
Source organism: Epsilonema sp. ZAB3_2 (assembly GCA_030247985.1). NCBI lineage: Eukaryota > Metazoa > Nematoda > Chromadorea > Desmodorida > Epsilonematidae > Epsilonema > Epsilonema sp. ZAB3_2. The sequence goes on from JASAMW010004866.1 coordinate 35,608, forward strand.
TAGACTCCAATTATGCACTCATATTGGCTGACAGACTCGAATACGTTCAAGTACTCAATGCTTTGGTGTGATGATTATTATTGATTGATTAGGATGCGAGTGGGTATGGTGACAGCAGCTACTCCTTTCATTGAAAGATTGACGTTGGCCCTGCAAGTTTCTCTAGTATGCATGCCAGCTCTCTATCACAAGTACGTACAGTACAGTACTAGTAGGTTGTGTAGTAGGTAGGTACTGTATGGCATAAATTCGTGACTGCCGTTGTACAAAAACGTTGTTAGCCGCCTGTGCTTCTCTGTCTTAAACTTGGTCTGTTTTTCTTAGATGGTTTTATATCAGCTGCTAAATGAGTGGGGCTACGACGCTTTCATTGCTCACACAAGAAGGTAAACAAAAAATATTATAACGTTTGGTTGCGTTGAACATGAACTGTACTCAGTCAGTACTGTATGTATGTATGTCTACTACAGTACCTACCTACAGGGTGATTTTTTTCTCCTGGATGATTTTGATTGCCAATTTCAGCAGGTTACCCTGCAGCACCGATTTCGCTCAAATTATGCCCACATACTCCCGAACGCTCGGAAACATGTGGGCAAAATTTGAGCGAATTCGGTGCAGGGTAACCAACCTGTTGAAATTGGCAATCAAAATCATCCAGGAGAAAAACCACCCTGTACATGGTGCGTCCTTCTGTACGAATGAATGAATATAAAATAGTACAATAAATGTTTTATCGTATAGAGTTGCAAAGTTTTATGAAACGCAGTGCCAGTCGATGGTGGTAGTTGCTGAGACCCACCTGAATGGTATGTTAGCAAAGCTAAGCTGCTTTTCGTACTGTACGTACGAATCTTACCTACGTATCATTGGTATGTACGGAACGAAACGAAGGTGTAATTACTGAAGATTGATGACAAAACGTTTGAAAAATTTATTCCTGGCATGCACGTACATGTTTGTGCAGACATAGCGGAATGGTCAGTTCCGAAAGGCGGAATGTTTCTTTGGCTGAAAATGCGAGGAGTCAGTGACACTTTCAAAATGGTCATGGAGAGAGGATTGAGGGAAAAGGTGATGTGTACGCAACGCACTGTACAATGTAATGTAGTTGGTTGGTACTGTGGGCTGTAATTGGATGTGTAAAATTGGGTACCACACTTTCCCAAAGACTTCTTGCTTTATGTTGTAGGTAGGCCTGGCCTACTGTACACATACCTGTAGTACTCTTGATGGTAAACGTCGGTCTTGATGGTATGGTAGTCCATTACCAACATTTCTCTATTTATTTTTCAGGTGGTATTTGCCCCCGGTAGCATGTTTATGGTTGACTCAAATGAAGCCAGCTCCTTCGTTCGAGCCTCCTACTCCAATGTTACACGGGATAATATGAATTTGGTACGTGCGTACTGTACTACGTATAACGTGACGAACTTTTGCTTTGGTGTTTATTACTGATGCCTTCCAACAGTGTTTCAAGCTGTTCTAATATTATTTATTTCTGCGTTGGTTTTAGGGCTTTCAGAGACTCAGGAAACTTGTGGAGTCTGAGTCTAGATGACGTGACCAAAAGTACTATTATGGGTTTCAGGGGGTTAGGTAGCCGACAAAAACCTGAGGCGCAAAATGCTAAATTCACCTCTTTGCCTGCCACGTTCCGGCACCTCTTCATATCTACTATACAGTAATTTTGCGCCTCTGGCAGCTGAATTTTGGGGCGCAAATAGAAAACTGGGGCGGAAATGCGCCTCAAGTTACCACGTACCTAACCCCCAGGGTTTAGCTGAATGTTTGTGTTTGTCCCGCAAAAAATGCGTTCAGGAAACTTTGTGGTAGTAAACTTGATACGTAGGCGTGTGATTTATTGTTTTCTGGTACAGCGTAGTATTTATCCGGTGCGTTTTGATCGATACTTCTGCGAAATGCGTGTAACGTGTCTTCTTTGATCATTGGCCGTCAATGCTGTTGCATGCATACTGTACGTACTATAGTGCATACGGTACTTGTCTGTGACATGTTGGTATAATGTAAGTACAAGACCCGATAGAGAAACCAGTCCGGTGTAAAGTTTCTTGTCAGTTTGTTTCTGGGAAACCGCCCAAAAAAATTCCAAGTCTTTTGGAGCTGCCAGTAATAAAGATGGAGAAGGTTTGCATTTACTCAACTCTGCTGTGCCATATTGCTTTTCTGCTGCTTTTCGTTGAATGTTTGGTTGCTTTCAAGTTGGGAGAACCAGGTACATTATGGCGTGAAGAAGGGCATTGGTCGAGGAAGTAACAAGTTCTCTTTGGTCTGCTTTATTGTACAGGATTGTGCCAAAATTGATTGTGTTCTTTTTGTATCAACAAAATTCTCCACCTTTCAGTAGTGCGCCACACACGTGAGTAAACTCGCTCAGAATTTCCCGTAAGTGTGTGATGAAGCATGGGGAGGCCGGTGAATTTACCGGGAGTTTGAAACTCGACACCACGTGTGAACACGTGAGAAAAATCTCGGGGTTTGGAGCAAGTGATAGGGAATATTCGCTCAAAAAACTCGAAGTTCTAACTCATACCGTGAGATTACTAGCCACGTGTATAGCGCACTAGTGTCCCCTAGCTAATGTTGCAGAGAGTTTCTACCGTACTCCAAGGAAATGGCATCATCATGAGCAACCCATGACTGGAAGAGTCAGTCCATGGTTTTCATATTATCGACTGCCGCAGCAGCAAGCGAGGGGACGGAGGCCTGAAGCTGGGCAGCAGAGGATGCAGCACGAGCAGTTGTACGAAAATGGAAGGGGTCATCACCATCACGCGCATCTGCATTACGACAATACGCATCAGCCGAATGCACAGCCAACGTGGGCAGATTGAAGTCCAAAAGATAAAAATTCTGTAAAACCCAATGTAATGGTTTCGTGACTCCCAAATAATTGTATAGTTTGAAACCCCAAAATTGGGGCGAATCTCTGCCAAGGATGCTCTCTTTCGTTTACGCTATGTACGTTCTTCCGTTCTTCTTCCCCTAAGCAGAATTTATGTATTTTTGATACTATGTATTTTGGGTTGAACTTGAAATGAAACTTGCCCAGCCTTTGCCCAATGCCCATACTACCTTCAAGTAAAGCTATTGTAGGCACAACAGGTAGTCTAATAAATGTTTCAATTATCTTCTTTTCTCCTTTGCAATGTGTTGCGTATACGTGCAGCAGAAGAAGTAAGAATCGTCACATGCTTCCTGGAGATGTAAACAAGGCTGGCTGGCACTACCCCATTCTTCAATCGTCCAAGTTGAACCAGCGTACATGCAGTTTAAGAATGTGTGTCGTACGTAACACGGTACTGTCAAGGTGTATGTATGTACAGTATGTACTGTACATAACATTCCGCTCTTGGTTGCATTTTCGTCTTCTTTTCGTTCCATTCCACCGAAGGTGACGCGTACTATGGCGATTCAAGGTTGACTTGTTTGTGTGTGTCAGAGCGACAGAAAACGTGCTTCTTGGGCCACAAAATCTGAAAAACTGATAAACAAAATAACGGTGTTACCGCCTCCGCATTGACGATTGACGTAGATTCGACGACCCACGGCTTTAAAAGAAGGTTTTGCGACTTCGGACTGGTGTTTTGGAGTAAAAAGTGAGAAAACCGAAAAGTGAATATTTCTTTACCGGCAACATCATGCAGCCGTCGATCTTCCTGCTAATCCTGCTCATTCTGCTGCTCAACCTCTTTATCGTAACACAAGCAGGTAAGGAAAGAACGAAGCGGTGCATACTGTAAACCCTCGTTTGTAGCCCCCTCGAATATAGCCCCCCCCCCCTCGTATATAGCCCCCCTAATCGGCTACTAACATCATTTGCCCTCGTATATAGCCCCCAATTAAGAAACGCGAAAAGCAACGGAAAACGTGTGTTTTTGCGCTAAAAACAGCGCTTTGAGGGTGTTTTCATGCATAGGAGATCATTTGCACATCATTTGGAACAGTTCTGAACATTTTACCTGTGTCGCCTCTTCGACAGAAAATTTTTGATGACTAAAATTTCACAATTTTTCGGGCTAAAAGCTGCAGTTTTGATTAGAGGAGCTTGGAAACATGCAAAATAACCGCCAGAAATGAGTTCAGGAGGTCAAAAAACCTTACTTTGGGTGCAAATGTAAAATGCCCTCGTATATTGCCCCCCTCGTGTATAGCCCCCTCGTATATAGCCCCCCTAATGGGCGACTAACGTTTTGATAGCCCCAGGGGGCTATAAACGAGGGTTTACAGTACTTTTGTTCTACCAACCATGGTAGATATTTAGTGTAGGCTGCCTGCCTATGCCCCCAGAACCATAACTGAATATTTTTCCTCATTGATCTGAACAGGTCCTCGCGATCGACATCATCACGATCACGACGACCACGACGACGACCACGACGATGACCATCATCACCATCACCCAGGTCGAGGGCGAGGTCGAGGAGGCAGATTTGGAGGCAGATTTGGACCCAGAAGACGCTACATCGATGACCATCACTGGGTGCACAGACCTGGTCGCAGATATCCATACCGCTACAACAACAACTACTACTACAATAATAACTGGAGAGGAGACGGAGGCGGATGGCTGGGAAGAATACTCGGCAGTTTCCTGTTCAAGAAATAATAATATGTAATATTCTGGAGACAGTGGAGAAGTCATTGCTTGCAAGTCCTGCATTATGGACACAAGCGTTGTGAAAGGTGAAGAAGATATGTTTTCAACCGTTATGTTGTTGTGACCTTTCGTTTCGATCACTGACTGATTGATACTGTACGTATGTACAGTACGTGTGCGTTGTGTAGCATGTGTACAGTACCCTGGAGCTTTTTTGATGTGAAATGGTTCTTCATGAAGGTACATACGTACTTACAGTACGAGCACATATTTTAGTTTAGCTATACGGGTACATGATGGGTTGTGTATGGCTATATAAAATTACCATGATGTGTACGTACCACTATGTGAAGGTTCAATTGAAGCTTCAGCCGCTGTGTAAGAGCTCCATTTTGTCGCCAGGATTTTCCAGTTTTGTACTGAGCACGTGCAACGTGCAACCAAAGACAATGAGCAGCATGCTGTTCTGGCAAAGTTTATTTTAAAATGGGATGTTCGTCAGTTCAGTACCAGTTTATTTTGGCATACTGTACGCGAATACAAGCTGCTCCAACCGTAAGCTTTCAAACAAAAAGCTTCAACAGAACACACAGGCAATTATCAAAACTTTTCGAAAGCTTCGACTGAGCAGCTAGCATGCTTTTCATGCTACGGTACTGCGTACGTGCAATATCAGTGGGGAGTTGAAACGTGGCGATCCTGTCCTTTTGTTTCTGTCCCGTCTTGTCCTTTGTCTATCCTGTCGTCATCTTGTCCAGCTTTTTGTTCGCCAGAAAAGTGGACATACCATGATCGCTGAGCGCCAAATGGCTAACCAACCGCCTTTTCCTCAGTCGATTCCAATCTCTCGCAGGACGATTCTCTGTCTTCTCTTCATTCTCTTTTCGCTTCTCTTTCTCATCTCCCCCTTCATCCCTAGAGGTACATGTATTTAGTGGAATATCTATGAATAAAAATATTCGTTTTGAAAGAAAATACAAATACATAGTAAATTTTGAAACAATTGCTTGATACAGTATTTCGTGTGAATGTCAAAATTCTATGATAACTACTGTCCTCTATTCCTGAAGAAATTTTCTGAAACTGCTCCAACAGGCTGCTGGTACATTCCAATATTACAGTGCTTTTCGCACTCGTACACGTACGTACACACACACTTCTACTAGTGCAATACAAGCTGGTTACTGTTGTAATGTCCAGCATTTTCGCGGTTGAAATCAATACAAATCCAGTAATCGCGTCTTCGATGTCAAAATGCCGTGGATCTGCTACAATCTGCTTTTTGCCCTGTTACATTACGCCGAAGCCCTCATGGCTTATTCGGTTGTTTTCGTACAATGTCAAAACCTACGTCACTAGGATGTACAGATTACCTTTTCATGTATACGTAACGTAGGCCTAACGGAACTACTGTAATGTTTCGTGTATTGCCCCCCCTCGAATATAGCCCCCCCTCGTATATAGCCCCCCCCCCTAATCGGTGTCTATCGTCATTTGTACTCGTATATAGCCCCATATCAAAGACCGCGAAAAACGACAGAAACGAAGGTTTTTACAGCTAAAAACAGCGTTTTCGACGTGTTGCTAGCCATAGGAGTTGATGGCGCATCATTTGGGGCAGTTTGGGATACATTCTGGTTTTCACCCCTCTTGACCACTTCAGCAGAAATGGTCAGTCCTTGTCAAAAATGATAATTTTTGCGCAAGAGCAGCCTGTTTTAGACCACTTTAGCTCGTGTGAAGGCAAAATAAGCCATAAAAACGAGTTCAGGGGTCAAATAACCTTACTTTGGTCACTAATGCAAAATGCCCTCCTATATAGCCCCCCCTTTTGTATAGCCCCGCCTCGAATATAGCCCCCCCTAATCGGGGCTTACCGATCATATAGCCCCAGGGGGCTATACACGAAACATTACAGTACGATAATTGCGGCGTGTACAACACCTAAGAAACCGTTGGCCTTTTGATGATCTGTGCTGCTAGAACGGTAGTATTAAGTTACCAACTAGCTGCCTATGTGGACGACAATTAGCGCAGCAGTTGGTTTGACTGAGCGATAAGGAAAAGGCGATTTGACGGAAGGATTTGTCAATGGCCACCCACCTAGCGAGAACAGAACCTTGCCTTTTCTTTACTAAAGGTGGTGACCACCCAGGCGCTCTCAACGTACACCATACGTACCGTACGAGCGCAATATTAGCGCACAGACTTGAATGGATAGGATATTCAATAATCATAGTTCCATGCATGGGTGTAGTGTAGGGTAGCATATGTACGCGCAAAGTACAGAGGAGAGGAGGCGCCACATGAGCCAAAGAAAAGCCAGCTTTAGCCAAATACTAACTTCGTTAGGCTACCTCATCACGTACGCATTGTGTAGGAGGCGAAAGCGATTGAATTGGAGGACAATTGATGGCCGCTGCCTATGCTTACCGCGTCTTATCACAAAATGCATTGGAGGAAAGAAAGGGAGCCATTGCATATATAAACCGTCAAGAAAGACGATGCGATGCAGCAGCCCCAAAATGCTGCTTCCGTGTTTTCTCTTCTTTTATTGCAACCGATCGGAGGAGGCGTCCTCATCAGATTCTTTTGCCTGTTTGTGTAATGGCTTTATCTTACTTTGAATACCTCTCATTTGTGCTCTGTCGATTTAGGAATGGCTTTCAAATTTAGGCTTCTTCGAGATCATGCTTTACGCTAGTTAGTTACTTACGTACGTGCAGCATTTGTCGGAATGTACGTACTGGTCACGCGTTCTGGTGTATGTTTACGTAACTACCGTATTTACCGGTGCATAACCCCCCAATGCATAACCCCCCCCCCCCCCCCAATGCATACCCCCATATTGGCAAAACATAAAAAATGCCCAATGCATACGCCCCCCCCCCCCCCCCCTATGCATACCCCCATATGTACTGTACAGTACCTGAACCTACCTATGTAAGCTGGTCATATAGTACCGTATTTTTGGGTGTATAGGTTTGGTGTTTGGTAGGTTATAGGTTTGGTATTTTTGGGTGTTTTGGTGTGTTTTTGGGGCTATACAAAAATCGAGAGGTCTGATCTGATGGGGGGTTATACACTGGGAGGATATACACTGGGGGGGATATACACTGGGCAAAATTTATGTTTTTGAGAGGTGTGTAGAGGCATGTTTTTGAGGTCAAAAGTACGTGTTTTAGGGCATAATCGCGGTCAAAACAGGGTTAGTCTAGTATGTATAAGACATGCTCAGCTAAGCTTATACTAGGCATGGTAGCATGTTGTAGGAGTAGCTATAGCTAGCTTATGACCAGCTTACATAGGTAGGTTAGGTACCTTCCAGTACATGGGGGGTTATACACCAGGGGGATATACATAGGACAAAATTTATGTTTTGCCAATGGGGGGTTATACACTGGGGGGATATACTCAGGGGGGGATATACACCCAAAAATACGGTACCCATAGCCACTCCCACACCAAGCTAAGATGCCTATAAGCCTGCTTGGGGGTGTATTGTACTAGAATAACCGTGTTCTGACCTCAATTATGCCCTAAAACACGTGCTTTTGACCTAAAAAATATGCCTCTGCGCAGTGCGCACCTCTCAAAAACATAAAAAATGCCCCATGCATAACCCCCCCCCCCCCCCCAATGCATAACCCCCCCTATGCATAGCCCCATATGGGACCTCTCAATTTTTGCATACCCCCATGGGGCTATGCACCGGTGAATACGGTAACTACGCGATTCCTTTTTTGGCGAAATAAGGGAACGAAAACCTTAATGCCGAAGTTTCGTACTATTGTACATACGAGTGTACGTATATTTACGTAAACTACATACGTAGAAGCAAGCAGAAGCATGCATATGCATGAATTACTCTTTATTTGCTGCGTCGAAGAAATGATTTAAGAGGCGGGGCCGCCTGAGGCTCCGCAGCATTTTATTGGTATTCTGTGCCACGCGCCATGGGAAGGTTCAATTTTTCATTTCGACCAAATAAAAGCCACTCATCTTTCCTCCCTCCGGTGGCAAAGAAAGTCGAGCAGTTGGACTTTCTTTTATGCAAGGAAAATGAGCTTTTCATCTTCCCAATCTAGCCTTCCTTGTCAGAGCCCAGAATGCCATCGGCAATATCATTCGTATAAGGTACACGTACTGTCGTACTGTAGGTATAAATAAATACAATACAGTAGGAGAGGAAATTTTATCAGGATTTTATTTTAAAAACCAATACTCCTCTATAATGCCGCTCATTTAGTAACAAACACTGTACATAGTAAAGTCAAAAATATTCTTATTTCTTTTACGGTAAATTCAATTTTCTAATTTTACAATTTCACTGTCTCAGCACCAAAAACTACATCCCCAAAATAGTCCATTTTACAGTAAACGTGAAGCGCTTTCGAACTTCGGTAAGAAGAAAGACGGTCATCAATTCAGCTGGGGCTCTCTGCTGGAACAATTCGGCTTTTCATGCGTAGCGTATTATATGTGTAGTTGCAGTGTACGTACGTATAACAGTACGGGAGGGAAATGGGAATGCCTTTTCTTATGTACAGTAAATTACGTATGCACGTACAGTATGTCTATCCTCTATGTACACTCCATTGATACTTAAGAGATTCTCTAATGCAGCTGCCAGAAACCGAAATTCTTCTTCCTTCCTTTAAATCCCCTTGGCATACTTATCCGTGACGCTTTCTCCTTTTTCTGCTGCTTCTTTTTGACGGAAGCAAGGATAACCCCGGGTTCCACGTTTTTCTTCTCTCTTTTCTGCCAAAAGTCAAGTTTAGTTTATTGCCGAAACGGAAGTACATAGTAGTCATGCCATTGTGCATGTTACGTACGTACGTATAGGTACATACATACATACGTACCGTAGCTTGTTTGTACGCTACAGCATAGCTACAATATATTAGCCAGAGAGTATATGTTTTGTTTGCAGGAGTTATGCGTGTGATACGAGAAGTCTGGCTTCTGCTTCCTGAGTTTTGGCATTCAGAATGTCTTCTCATTCTCCTGTCACAGCTCAATCTGCTGCCGCCGCTACTCGTGATCGGATTTGTCATATTTGCAGTTCCGTCGTCACATTCGTCCTACTTTGCGCGAGCCCAATCCGAGTCCATTCGATGCCTTAAATTCTACGCTCAAGGACCGCCATTATGTAGGCTTTATGCATTGGTCTTTCTGGTAGGTTTCTATTTGGGGTAAACCAGGTCAGGGGGTAAGCTTTTGTGAACTTTCTGTTTCAGCACCCAATAGCTTTTTTGAAAGAGGAAAGTTCAAGGAATCGATTGGCGTAATATTTTTCTCAATCGGTCCATTGGTTACTGAGATGTGAAGCCCCGAAAATGAGGTGGCCGGGTTTTCTGATGGCCGGGTTGGTACCCCATTGCACCCCCATAAAACATACCTACTACGAACCATAGTCCTACCTACATCCCCACCAACCACAAGAAGGTTCAATTCTTCCCATTGCACAAGCGTAGGTGCAACATGCATGCAACAGTTACCTATGCTGGCATTTTAACTACAGTGCGGTTTATTCTTTAGTGACGGTGCAAAACGGAACCTGTGACACCTTCTTTCCTCACATTCGCAACTGCCTGGTCATGTGGAATCCTTCGTACAACGAGTACTTTCAGGACTGCGACAACTTTCACGTGTGCACCAACAACTCCATCTTTCTCAACACGGACCGGCCGGATTTGCACTGCATAGACTACGCCTATCTGCCCATGGGCATACGCGTGCACATTCACTGGATCAAGCACAAATCCCGCCTGAAACTTTGCTGCTGCAATTACTCGCGCTGCAATCGAAGACACGTTGTCAACACGGCTGCACTAACTACCACTACTCCAACCACAACTACACTCGGCAGTCTCTTATCACTTGCTACTGCCAACACTCTTCTCTGGAGAACAAGGCTAAAATAGATAGTACATACATTATAGATGTAGGGTACTGTAGGATAAACCCGGCCATGAGGTAAACCTGGCCGTCTAAGTTTCTGTAAACTTGCTGTTTCAGCAAATGATGAACCAAATAGCTCATTTGAAAGAGGCGAGTTCAAGGAGTCAATTGAAATCATGCTTGTCTCAATCAATCCATTAGTTGCTGAGATATGCAGTCCTAAAACTTCGGTGGCCGGATTTTCCCATGGACGAGTTTACCCCATAGAATGTATAATTTTAGTACATGCCATGTAACATACCTACTCTACTTGCATAAAACGCAGTCCTTATGTGCGTACTGTACCTACGGACTGTGGATAAACTTTTCTCTTTTCAAGCGACACACTTGGCTATGTAATAGTCAAAGGCAATATTGCAATTTTTACGCATCAATCACAGATCACGTACAAAAAAAGCAGAGTAGTGACGGTCGGTGTATCTACGATGCTATGTACGTACAGTATGTACATAACATTAGTTACCGATGTTGTTCTGACCACACATGCCATCGTTGCTTCATATTATTTCCCCTTCTTTGGTCCCAGTGGCACAAAAAAGAAACGAATCGCGGACTACCGTAAAGATTGTGCGGAAGTCCATACGTTACAGATTCCATACGTTGCAACGATTCCGTCTCCTATAACATCAACAATCGTCATCAATGGACCGGTCATAGCACACGAATTATCAAAAACAAAACATCAGCAGCAGTTTGAAGCACACTAATAATGCAAACAAAGAATAATTGCATCCACACGAACAAATACACATCATTTCACGTTCATGACATGCAAGCACATAAGCAAAACAAGTAATGTAAGCAAAAAAGACAAGTGACACTTCAAGGGTAACAAACAGTGCAGTACACATATCATTGTGGTACATTACAATAGGTGTGAATGTAGGCCTACAACATACATCCGCATAAAACGATAAAACGTAGCCTACAATACATAGGCCTATATACTTGTGAGGAGAAACAAAGCATCCCCAGGAAGATTTCGTTTTGCTGGACCGCAGTACATTTATAGACCTCTGCGTAATGCTGGACTTACGTGTACAAAGTGTGGCGCGTGCGCAGACAGTTGCTAAATGGGTTAACTTCTCCTTTCGCAACTCTACGTGTACGCGTGCGCCGTACTTTCTACAGTGCGTGGACCGCTGTCTAGGTCCAGCATTACGTAGAGGTCCACAAATGTACTGTGGTCCAGCAAAACGAACGGCTCCAGGATGATCATACGAAAACACAGATACCCTATTTCCTGGTAAAGCAATGATGTACGATGGGTCAGACCAGAGGAAACGTAGGTGGTGAAACACTTTACCCACAACGTTTCGCTCCACAAAACTTGAAGCCTCATCAGGTGGTAAACCAAGTTTTGTGGAGCGAAACACTGTGGATAACGTGTTTCACCATCTACGTTTCCTCCGGTCTGACCCATCGTACATCATAGCTTTACCATGAATAATACCGGCCAGCAAGAATCATTTCGAAGCTTCATTGCCCTACTTCCTCCTATTAGGTACAGTACTTGACTTGCATACACAGAAGCTCCTCAATTGGCCGGGAATAAGTCGTCCTGATGCTGAATTAGGAAGCAGAGGGTGTACTGTTCGTGTTGGGGCAGTGCCAAGCTGGGCGAGGCGGCGACGCAAAACAGAGTGGGCACAAAGATGCGAGCCAGATTCTCCACCGTCATCTTATTGCGCGCCGAGTACTGCGTGACCTTGCGGAGGTGCGCGAGCAGGGCGCGCAGCGTTCGCGAGTGCGCGTCGGGCAGCTCGCGGAGACAGCGCGCGACGGCGCGCGTGCGCTCGCGTTCGCCGCGCCAACTCGCGCGCATCAGCGGGAGCAGGTGGCGGTAGACGGAGTAGGTGATGAGGGGCTGGGGGAGGAGCCGGAGGTAGAGCTTGAGCAGGCCCGCCACGCTGTGCACGTCTTCTACGCGCTCCGCGCTGAGCAACTCTCGCTGCTGCTCCGCATCCACGGCGCCGCTCGTGTCGAACTCCATGCGCAGTCTCTCCATCATCTCGTGAGAACCTGCGGCGGCAACAGAAAGCGTAACGTCAGCCTGACTCCAGTTTCATGGCGAGTACAAATTATAATTCTGGGACCCATGCATTATTTATCTCGAGAACTACGCGACGTAGAGCAAAGCGGTCAAAACTTCCACGGATAACTTTAGCTCGCCTCTCCAATAAAAAAAACCGTTTGATTCTATCTGCTCTCAGTGTCGAGATCTCGCCGATTTCCTTCAGTACTAAAATCGGCAAATTGGGCGTGGACCATTGGGCAATTCTAAACCTCGCAAACGCCCGAAAAATCAAAAGTAGTAGACATATGCACACATGGTGAAAACAATAAAAATGGGCATCGGGCGTACAGGGTCGTGGGGTGTCGTGGTTTGCGTGGTTTAGCGTCTGCCAAATGGTGACACGATTTCAGTGCTGAAGGAAATCGGCGAGATCTCGACACTGAGAGCAGATAGAATCAAACGGTTTTTTTATTGGAGAGGCGAGCTAAAGTTATCCGTGGAAGTTTTGACCGCTTTGCTCTACGTCGCGTAATTCTCGAGATAAATAATGCATGGGTCCCAGAATTATAATTTGTACTAGGGCATCATGGGGTAAACCAGGGCAAAGAGTAAACCAGGCCACCTAAGCTCCTTTGATGTGCCGTTTCGCAAATGATGAACGAAATGGCTCTTTTGAAAGAGGAGAGTTTGGTTCAAGGAATCGATTGATATCTCAATCAGTCCATTGGTTGCTGAGATATGCAGCCCTGAAAGTTAGGTGGTCGGATTCTCCCATGGCCGCGTTTTCCCCATAGTACTCTACGTTACATACAGCTAGCTAAAAACAAACTTTATTACCCCATAGTACCCTACCTACGTTACAATACAGCTAGCTAAAAACAAACTTTATTACCCCATAGTACTCTACGTTACATACAGCTAGCTAAAGACAAACTTTACCCCATAGTGCCCTACGTTGCATACCAGCTAGCTAAAAACAAAACTGCAAGCAAACCTGATATCCGATAGATCCCCTCCGCGTCCAAGCCCCTCCTCTCCACCTCTTCGATGCACAGCCTCACCACTGCGGGTACCGGTGTGGCGCGCGCGAGGCACAGCGTGGTCAGGTCCACGGCGAACACGCGACGGACGTAGCGCAGGTCGGGTCGACAGTCCATCGGCGCCTTTTCCGCGCACTTGCGGTGGGCCGCGAAACCGCAGTCCTCGCAGCGTACGCCCTGCTGCACCAGGCCCCAGAGAAAGTTGCCACAGTAGTCGCAGTAGTGCGGCAGGCGGAAGGTGTGCGGTTTGAATCTAAGAAAAGGAAGCGAAAGAAATGGATAAAGCGGACGTGAGGAGGAAGACTTCACCGCTCACCACGCCACCTGACGACAAGCGCGGAAGCAATAAAAAAGAAGCGACAAAGACGCTACCGTATTTTTGGGTGTATATCCCCCCTAAGTATATCCCCCCTAGTGTATAACCCCCCATTGGCAAAACATAAATTTTGTCCTATGTATATCCCCCTGGTGTATAACCCCCCATGTTCTGTAAGGTACCTGACCTACCTATGTAGCTGGTCCTATGCTAGCCATAGCTACTCCTACACCATGCTGCTATGCCTGTAGGCTTAGCTGAGCATGTCTTGTACTAGAATAACCCTGTGTAGGGTTCCGGGTCCAGGGTAACTCACGGCTGCCTGCCGGAACCTTACGGACGCACTGCAGAGGGCCTGAGAATCCTGTTGCAATGACCCGTCCACTCTTCGTAGGCGCCTTGGGGGTACGAAGCGAGTGGCAAGTCAGAAGACTAGGCGGTCGCAACGATCCTTGCCGGCGGCAAACCCTCACAAGATATCCCGAGCAGCTCAGGCTATCCTAACGACCAAGTTCGGGGCGAGACTTGGGCAACTCCTAGGCGTAGCAGCTCCTTCTCCTCTTCAGACACAGGCTACTTGAGTGGACACGGATGCTGGTACTTCGCAGGGCATACAGAGTCTCTACTGCACTGTCGGCCTTCCGTACGCAGGTAAAAGTTTATCTCCTTCTTGTAGATACGACGATAAATACAATAGCTGTTAGTAGACGGTACGTACACACGCTAGCATAAAAAGAAGGGCAGCAATAAATAAAGCAAGCAAGCAGCTCGACGAAGGCAGCAGCAACTGAGGAGAACAGGCCAGTGCACAGAAGGTAAGGTCACGGCTCAAGCCTTGCCTCGCCCTCTCGGCACTAATGCTCTCACTGCAGCTGTGATGATAGATGGTCTTCTGCTGTCTTCTCAAGGACGAAGGGCAGACGTTCAGCGTGTCGAACTGAGACGAAAGAAAGAACGAACGAGAAGTGAGCTCTCGCCCTCCGCTCCCCCCTTTTATATGTACGTAATCGTACAACGGAGCGAAGGAGACGCGGCGCCACTCTTGCTCGCGGACACGCACACAGCACATACGTACAAACGCGCATTTGCATTGAATACAAATAGTACTTTTGCAGCTGATAGTAGGTAAAAATGCAGATTTTCCTACATGGTTCCCAGGGGAAAGTCGCGCCCACGCGACGTTCGAACCCGAGGCATTAGCTCTTGCGACGCGCGGCGGACCCTCTGGTGATAGCAGCTCTGCAGCGACTATCTGGGACATGCGGAACACTACATACTATGCGCGCACGCAATGCACATACCCTTGTCGATTCCTACTTGCAGCTCAATTGTTAGCTTCCCTCCCTTACACGCTAACCTATATACATACAATACATATAGGCAGCTTAGTGGATAAAACCTACTTAGTGATCACCTTAGTTTTACCAGCTCTACGCACGGAGTCTTAGCATGCAATTAGCAGCTCATACTCGCACTGTACAGCCCCCTAACGCGCATAAGTAGAAAACACAAATACACAAGTTACCGTTAGTGTTTTATTTGAACAGAAGCAGCGTGACCCGGCGAGATATTTCATACAGTAGTTGGGCACACACTTTTCAATAGCTGTACAAAAAGATACATAGAGCGGTGGTGATGTAGGTACATACATTACTGTACATATGACATGTTAGCGAACATATAACAAACAAAAACATAGTTAGCTAACTATTGTTCCTTTTCTTGCAGCTTTCAGTCCTTTTTTCTGTGCTGCTTTCAGGGCTTCTTCTGCGGCGGTGGAGTAGCTCCGGGCGTGGAACCAGGCAAGCGGAAGCGAGAAGAAGAGGCCTGGGCCGTCTGAACCGCTTGCTGTCCACGTATGGCCCTCCCGGGGGTGCTGGCGGCAGCTCCCGCGGCGGCGAACCCTGCGGTTGCTCCCGCGGCAGCTCCAGTAGCAGTCCCGGCGGCGGCCACTCCTGCAGCGGCTCCGGTGGCGGCTCCGTCAGTAGACTGGCTGGCCACAGGCCGCGCCTGCGCTCTCGCTCCCGAAGGAGGGACGCGGGGCGGCTTGTGAATGAGCAGCGGCTGCACGTCGAACATCTGGTCAGCTTCGCGGTCGATGGGCGGGAAGATGCCCTCGTACTGGATGGCAAAGTCGGCGACTTCAGGCTTGAAGCCAGCCAACCGGGCACGATCTCTTTCCCGCTCCCGTTCCTTGAACAGCAGCTCCTGCTCATTACGCCAGATCCGGAACTCGTTCAGGATCTCATCATCACTGATAGCCTCATTGACGAGACGCCACTCGCACAGCAGGAGCGCGTGCTTGTGGGCGTTCTTGTTGTACTGCTCTCCATGCGGCTGCAACACAGTCACCCAGACGGCCCTCCTGGAGCCATCCGGCTGAGTCTGCAACACGGACCGTGCGGTGGGTGTATACTGGAGGCGCCGTGAGTTCCAAGTAGAGATGGCGATATTCAGGGTTGGTCGCCATGGGGCTGTTGGGCAGGGACAACAGGCGGCGGAGCTCCTGGTCGGCCTCGCGGTAATCCGGTAGCCATGGACCCGCGCCTGTAGGCAGAAGTACAGGTACAGATTGTTCTGCAGGACCAGGCAGAAGTTGGGGCTGATGTTGGGAGAGTTGCCGTAGATGGCCCCTGGACCTTGGATGTCCAGAAAGCTTTCCCCAGCGTAGTCTCCTAGCCCGTTCGTGTAGCCTGGCCAGGGGTACAGGTGAGGGAAAGCTCGAGGTTCCCCTTTGGCCGGACGCGGCGGCTCACCGGGGTACCGGATGGTCGTTGACGCAGTATCCCAACTCGTCTCCACTCAGAGCCGAGGTATGCTCGATTGCACTTGAACAGGTCTCCTCTGGCTTTCTTGCGCTCCTCCTTGGTCAGGAGGTGCGTCTGGGCGTGGTCGAGGTATGGAGGGCGCAGGCGGGTGCTGATCGAAAGTTTTCGGTTTATACTGGGGCCTGTAGGTGGAGGCAGTGATGGTAGTAGTGGACGGGGTGTACGGCCGTCCACCGCTGGCCATCAGGGCTCCTCCCCAGTATCCCACAACCGAAGTGGCAGCACGCGCCTGCGGCACACCTCCCTCTGGCTCCAGAGACTTGAGGAGTGGAGACCACGGCCACTGCTGGAGGATGACTGGTGACAGCTGGTCCACATCGCGGTGGCGACGTCGTTCTGCTGCTGCCGGGGGTTCCAGGCAACAACCAGCGTGATCTTGCCTTCAACTTCGCTTCGGCCACCTTGGAGGTAATGACTCCAGCCATGGCGATGGGCGCGGTGACTTGCGTGACGGTTTGCGTGATGGTGCTCTCAC
>JASAMW010004867.1:0-18280 GCA_030247985.1 Epsilonema sp. ZAB3_2
CTTCGTTTCATTCCCGCGCAGTGAACGTGGTGTAATAATATCATGCGTCGGCTCGCTCGCTCTCCGCTGTTCCGCTCGGGCTCTGTGGAATAAGTTCGAAGTGACGACGGTGTCCGGCGTTGATTATATTGGCGATCGGGGTCAGGATCCTTGTCCGCGCAGCTCTCGGAATCAGTCAGCATGTCAGTTTCTCCTTTTTTCTCCTCCTCTCCCACAGAAGAATAGTAGATGGGCCTCCATCTGTCGGTATACAGGACATCCCTGAACGCAAACTCCGGGTCAGCTGTCGACTGGATAGTCAAGGCCAGCAGGGGCCGTAGTTCCTTCTGCTCCTCACCATTCTCCTTCATCAGCTCTTTTCCAAGTCGGATCTCGGTAATTTCTTGTCATCGGTCTCTCAGCCGAAGGACCGCAAATGCCTTTTTCCCCCCCCTTTTGCCATCCTGCGGCCATGAGACCAAAACCGCATCTCCCACAGAAAAACGGATGTTTCCTGGCGGCTTTGTCAGATTCTTCCCCCCGCAACTGTTTCTTCTGGCTTCAGATTGTTCATGAAGAACCTTCCAAATCGCTTCCAGGTGCAACGGCAGCTCAATGGAGTACCGTAGTCATCAATGTCGAAAACAATACCGTTTGGCTGGTTGGGCGAAAGGCGGTTTCACTGGAAAGGTATTGTGTCAGCAAAACATTTTAGAATAAGAGAATGGCGGCAATCTTGTCCCCCCCTTCATGCTTGCATCCAAGCATTATTGCGGCCATTAGCAGAAAAGCCAGTCGATCCCAATCATCTCCACTTGTGGGCCAATAAAAGTAGTCGGAAACACTCGCTAACTAACTCACTTTGCCTTGGTGTCCTCTTAGCGGGAGACAATGCAGTCTAAGCAGCAAGATCAATGCGTGCCATGGGGGAACATAAACTCTCAAGCGAGGATTCTCTATGCGTTTTCCAGTACAGTACAGCCATCAAGAAAGACGAAACTCAGCATACACGCTAACCATCCACTTCACAAGAGCTTCATCCTCCTGCACTGCATCTTCAGTCAGAAAAGCGGTTAGATTGCCTCTAACTCTTCGGATCCTGCTGTTGTAGCTTGTGGCAAAATTCCTGGCGATGCTTCAAAAAATTTATTTTTTCACTTGCGGCACTGGCGAAGCGAACTGTTCAGCTTGCGAAAGGGCGTGCGGTTGTTCCGACTTCTGAGTCAATGTGAATGGCGTCAAATTCTAAATCTTAATCTCAACTCATCTTTAAAGTCGTCGCAGGGGTCATGTAAGCTTTAAGGGCGTTGGCTTTGTTTCTGACTTCTAGTCAATGTGAAATGCGTCAACTCCAAAATTGAATCTTCAATTTCCATCTCTGAGTCTTGTTGGGCAATGGGGCGCACCCAGCCAATCTCTCACATTGGTTGAGTCGGTAAGCTCGATGATTCGGCAGCCATGTATGTATGTTTCAAACTTCTTGAGAATGTACAACAAGGCCATCAGTTCCGTTTCAGATGAATGATATCCATCTTCGGCTCCCTGGAGCATACGAGAGGTGTAGGCGATGGGATGCAACTCCCACCCTGGATGGTTGCAGGTGATCTTGTCAGCAAACGTCATCTTTCCCCACTCGACGGAGTTGCCATGCTTCACAATTGAAGCCACAGGCGACTCGGTCAGGTGGTGAGCTGATTGCTGCGATGGCGTCTTCTCTCCAGTGGTCTCCAGTTGCTTCCCATCTGTCGAAACTCGTATGTACTGAGACAGTACAGCTCCTGGTCCTGAACCTGAGGTGTCGGTTTCAACTGTGGCGGCGTCATCATCTGGCTGTGAAACTGTACAGGGCACCAGATGAGCCCTCTCAGTCTCCAGGTCCATTCGTTCTGTACATACAGTATGTACATGCATCATCCGTATGCAGTCGATATCTTCCATTTCAGCTGCTGCTCTGGCGGCGTACGTGCTCTGTCTGAACGTTGACAATGTCGTACGCTCTGACAGTACTCGTACAGTGTTGTTAACTTGATAATTCGGCGGTTTCAAGCAAGGTGCGCTTCGAAAAATTCGAATCCCATCTGGCGCAATCAAGTCGAATCCAAGAGCAATGAGAGCTGAATTTCCCATCAACAGTCTAGTCTTCGCATTTGGGTGTTCGTCGATGAGGCAGCGAACTTCCGTATGCGGGTTTCCATTTCTGTACATGATAGGCAGGCGGATTTCACATTGGTAGTGCTTGTTGTCAATTGGACCTCCTATTCCGTAGACACGTCCGGCGAATGCAGTCTGTCGTCCATCCAATTCGCGTTGACTCATGTAGCCTCGCTGTACCAAATCGTCCAAGAAGGCACGGCTGACCATGGATAGAGTTGCTCCAGTATCCAGAACGGCTTCTTCTTCCATGCCAGCTACATCCATCACTGCTACAACAGTGGGTCCTCTGTCGGGCGCTACTTTGGCAGGCGGATAGAACACAGGTACATCTCCTTGTGGGGTGATTAGTGAAACGTGGCCTGGTCCATCCTTTGGCGGCTTCGGTCGAATGTATGTTTCTCTGGCGGAGTAGCGATGCATGGTCCAAACTTCTTCCTCGTCAGCGTCAACTTGTCGTATGGGGTCTTCATACATGATGGTGATGCGTTCTGATTCTGAGACATCTCGTTCAGCTCCTGAGTCGGCGCGTTGGTGGGCGGCGGCTGTCGGACATTGATTGGCATAGTGTCCTGGTTGATGACAGTGGTAGCAATTTCCTTCTGCCCTATCTCTTTCTTCTTGTTTGCTTCGATTCGGGCTATTTCGTCGGCTAGAAGGCGATTGGTATGGGCGGCGTGGTCCTCCTCGCTCAAGGCTTCTTCCTTCTCGGCTATTGCTGTGTCGACGAATAGGCCTACGAGATAGAGGGGTGCCGATACCACTGGCGGGCGGCAGCTGCTCTCCATCTCTAGTGGATCGAGCCGAGTTTTCAGTGCGATGATATGGTGATTGCTGGCGGTATGGAGAAGTGGAACCTCTGTCTCTGCTTCTACTCTGTCGACTCCATCTGCACTGGTTGTCGCTCTGTGGTCGAAATGAAGATGTACGGCGGGATGCGCGGGATCTGAGGTCGCTTCCTTCTGCAGCTTCCCATCCTGTCAACACTCCTTGTAGTTCAGTGAGAGTTTTGACATGTCGATAGTCTGTCAGCACCTTCAATCTCCAATCTTCTGGCAAGAGCCACAGCAGTCGATCATAACCTTGGGTTTCACGATCCCAGCTGGTAGTGTCGGGTCGAGCACGAAGCACAGCTTCACGGACTCGTTGAGCCACGCTGAAGACAGATTCATCTTCTCGCCATTTCAGTAGGTTCAGCTCTGTCGAAGCATTTGAATATTCTCCTGAACCAACTGCAAGTTTGAGAAGCTTGTCTCGCATGTCTTCGTATGAGATGGCTGGTATTTCAAGCAAAGTCGCAGTGTACAAGCGTCGAACTGCTCCTCCAAGAAACTTTCCAAGTTGCTTAACCCATAGCGTTTCAGTCGGCCAGTGACATGCAGCGTATTCTTCATAGAGGGAGAAGAAGTACATCACCTCGATGATGGAGCGCTTCTCATCATGCCACACATCTGGCTTGCTGAGCTTCATTTTGGGCTGCTGCAACTGGTGGTAAGTCGGTAGAACTGGGTTGAAACAAAGCGGCTGTCCAAATGTTCCTTGATTTCCCCCTGGTCCTCCAGGTGATGGTCCTCTAGGTGGTCCACTAGGTGGGCCACTCGGTGGGCCTCCTCCAGGCGGGCCAGTTGGAAATGGCGGTTCGGAACCTGGGGGTCCTGCAAAATTGTTGCTGTCCCTTGACTGGTTGAAATTTGCGCGCCCCACTCTACCATCATGTGGAGGGTTAACTCCATAAGATGGACATGTGCGGGCAGGCAAATTCTGGAACTGCACTGGTTGAGATGGGGCCATCATCTGTGCTGGCGGCAAACCATTGGACGGTTGAATTCGCTGGATATGAGATGGCAGCGATGACAATCCCTGGAACAGATGAGGTGCATCTCTGGCAGCAGTGTTGATTCCAAGGTCAGCTGTGTCGGTACGTACAGCTAACATCTGTGACATCTGATGTGTATTTTCAGATACTGGAACGAATGGCGCAAATCCCATGCTTCGGCGAGTGTAGTTGCACAAGGCAAGAGCTTCTGCATCTGTCGGACCAACTGATACTTCTGGTTGTGTTCCTGGTAGGCGGGCCAAGTCAATGGAGCGAGGTCGATATGGCACATGAATAACCACTGGTTGCTGGAACTGGACGGATTTGCTGGTCGGCGCTGGATTAGACTGATGGGCGGCAGACTGAACTGTTTGTGGAAAGCTGCGGCGGGTCGGATCCACATCCATTGCACCATAGGCCTGAGTCAGTGATGCAATACCACCATCGTCCTGCTGGTTAAAACCGGCTGGATGATGGGGCAGAGCTGGGTGGAATCCAGAAGCGAAGTCGACCACTTCTTTCTGTGCGGCGATTCGTCTGCGCGCTTCATCAGCATTGTCCTCCAGCCACTTGATGGCTTGGGCATCTCCAGCTGTTGCCAACTCCATTTGGTCCATCAGTTCCATCAACTGTCCTCGATTGCACCGGAACGGGCTTGGTCGATTTTGCTGAGGCGAAGGCTGAGTCACCATAATGGCGGGCGTCGACATCAGTATTCCTGGTCCTTGTGACGCCATTGGCGGAATCGGTGGTCTCGATCGCGATCCGACCCATGATACCCGAGGGGTACCAGTGGCAGGATCAGGATCGTCGAACTGTGGTTGGGCGATGGATGCGATAGGTGAATTTCCTGTCATCCACGGCGTCAAGACGTTGGCGCGGTTGCGAACGGTGCCCATCATGATGGTCGAGTTTCTGTTGGCGTGGGGGTATGTATGGCAGTATGATGAGACGTTGTCGACAACAGACGATGAAACGTGGTTAGAAAAAACCGAAGTTGTTGGTATTTGTTGAAGATACGAGTTATAAAAAGGTTGGGCGTTAGGGTTGAACTGCGAACCGAACTGGCTAGTAGAGGTGCTGGTAGTCAACGTGATGGTATTCGACATCGTGAGCCCTCGATGCCACTGCAAGCGTCGCTCCCGTCGAATCGGATCTGAAGCTGTTCAAGTCGTCGCCAATCCACTGCTCGATCCTGTTCCATACACCCCGGTCGATACAGAGTCCGGTGGGTCGTATGCAGACGAGAGAAAGCCACTGCTTCACTGCCACGGCCGTGTTTGATTGACACAGTGTCAACTTGGTGAGTTCTGATGACAGCAAACTGCCCAATCTGCTTCCGGGAGATCTCGCCGACGGATCTCCAAGTGTAAAGTTCTGCAAGGTGATCCACCGAAATGAAACGCCCTGCAGAAATTACACAGTGGCCCCGTGGGAGTTCTTTGTCCCTCGTCGGATTGTCGGTTGAGCTTCCTGTCAATCACCAGTCGAGCAGCAGAGGGATTCTCTGGGTCGCCGTACGTACAAGAGCACCGGAGAGTCTGTAGTCGGCCGCTTGCGTGGATTGAATCCTAGGCGTTAGGATGTGGAGAGCGAAGGACGGGTCGGAGCTACTGGGCGGCAGATGACTCGAACGGCGGCTAGCAGCTACAGCGGCGAAACGGGTAGGTACTAAGTCGAAACCGTTGGTAAAGGCAAGGGGTTACGGTAATATAAAAATAGGGATTTTTATATACAAAGAATCGTCTGGCGGCGAATAGACAAAGAGGCAAAAATGGTAAGACAAGACTGAGGCTGGCGAGCATGCACAGCCGTTTTATCCTCCCTACAGCCTTTCACTGATTGGTTACTTCTGTTTCTCGTCGAAGTTGCAGTAGTCGATTTTGCATTGTCCGGTGCATATACCCTGAGAACCCTCTGTCAGTGCATGGTTGATTTGTTGCAGGTACCGTCGAAAACTGGATTTCTACAAGAGTTGTACGCATACACGCAGTAGTCTATATGTGCTGGTAGTCTAGGAGTCCACGGCTCAGAGAACTATTGTGTGAGACCTTAAAAATAAACCGAGCTCGAGTTGACAAGATGTGTTAGTGGAACTTCGAGATACATCATAATTACACGGGACATTTCTTTGTTTTTGAGTGGAATTGAGCCTACATGAATTTGACTAGACTATGTGAATCAGGTATGAGCGAGGATGTGGTTAGTAAGAAATGCAAGAAATAGGTAGACCTTGTCAAGATGAATTGAATGGTATATCACGTGACTACATTTAGCCATTTTTTGTTTTATTTTGTGTCTATGTAAATACATTTGAACTATGTGAATCAGGCATATTGGATACAAGCATGTAGAAATTATTTCCAACTGATAGATCTGTGCAAAGATGAATCGAATGGTATATATCACATGCCTACAAATCGCCAAACTGAAGACAATAACACCTTTTTGCTTTTTTACTATGTGAATCAGGCATGAGCATGTCGCAGTGGGCAGCGATCGATAGATCTTTTGAAGATGAATCGAATGGTATCCCATATGCCTACATTTAGCTAATTTTTGTTTTGTTTTATATGTATGTATGTGAATAACTAAAAGCTATGTGAATCAGGCATATTGGAAAGGAGCATGTAGAAATTGTTTCCAACAGATAGATCTTGCTTAGACGAATCGAATGGTATGTCACAAGCCTACAAGTCATCAACTTTGGAAAAATAGCACCTATTTGCGACTTTCACCTATGTGAATGCATTTTTTACTATGTGAATCAGGCATGAGCCTGTCGCAGTGGCCAGCGATCGATAGATCTTTTGAAGATGAATCGAATGGTATGCTATATGTGGCCTCTAAAGTGCAGGACGCACTCATTTTAGCTGTCCGTCGCATCCTTAAGTATTGCTATAACCAAACATAAAAACAGCCAACTTTGACAGCTCATAACTCGAGAACCAAAGCGAATTTTAAAAATCTAAAAAAATTCGTATCGAGAGTAGAGTGAGATCTATCTTTTGGTATACCTACCAGTCAGATCTGAAAAAAATCCAGGGAGGAGTATGCGTTGGAACTTTGCAACTATTTTTACCACAAAATCGCAATTTTAAGGGTGTCAGAGGCCTTAACCGCAAAAAGTGCCCGGACCACTTTGCCAAGATCTTTACATTTCCCATCTTTTAAAAAAAAACCGAGCTCGATCCCTCGACTCGTTGAAAAGTTATGGAGGTCACAAATTTTCAGTATATAAGCTGTCCTCATCTTTCAAAAATAGGTTTTCGCCTGTAGCGCCCTAACCAGTAGGCCTATCGAGCTGAAATTTTGCCAGTAGATACATACCCATAGGGGGAACCTTCATATAAAATTTCAGCTCAATCCGCATCTTGGCTCGGGAGTTATGAGCAAATGTGTGTTTTCATTTCCGTCACTCCTATTTGCACATGACTAAGTAAGGTGGGACGCGGCGGAGCTTCGTTCGTGAGCCTCTCGAGGTTCCGCTATCGCGTCTACCTTGATGGGATAAAAAATGGAAAGGGAAAGAAAATGGGAAAAGCACAAAATTGCATTGACATACAGTATCTCCCTGCATTTTATGCAAGAATAGTAGAATCTGCATCTCACTGGACCGACAATAATAAGAACACACCTGTGGGGTAAACCCGGACACGGGGGTAAATCCGGACACCTAAAACAGTATATCTCAGCAACCATACGACCGATTGAGACAAGTATTCTACCAATCGATTCCTTGAACTCTCCTCTTTCAAATGAGCTACCATGTTCATCATTTGCTGAAGCGGCAATTTAATTCTGAAAAGCTTAGGTGTCCGGTTTACCCAATAGTACCCTACATATTGTGTATTAGTATTATAGTCAAATGTTACCTTTTCATCATCTGGTGTTTCTGAGACAGAAATGAAGCCACTGCTCCTCGTACTGGATACTGTACTAGGTTTGCTTGTGGAATCCTCCGATGAGCCTTCGTGACTCACCGAAAAGCTCAACGGCTCGCTGCCAGAATGATTCGGACAAATCAGCTCGCCATTTGCTGGCTGTTTCCTTGAAAAAATAAAAAATACGTAAAACGGTAGCCTAAACCAATAATAATTCAACAAGGTGCCCAAAATTTTACGTATGTGGGTTGGGTTTTAGCCTTAGGTTGTACAGAACCCCCAAGTTTAAGATTTTAAAACTATAGGTAATATTTATTTATAATATAGACGTACGAAATTGCGAATTCCATTATCGGCCAAAAGAACAATTCAATATGTTATTCTCTTCTAGCCAGCCAAAGTTGACGTTCACTTGACCACCGACACACTTTACACTGCGACGTTCTCTTTTGACGTAGAATTTATGACAAATTTATCATCGGCGCGGCTCCAAGTGTCAAGTAGAGGTGAGAGAACTGCATGCTGGACACTGAGTTTGAGCGACAAGAGTGACCATTGGACACAAGAAAATGATCGATTGCACAACACTCAAACGGCGCATTTCGTATCTTTGCGAATGTCCGATTTCATCTGGATAAATCCCGTCATATATTTGTACTACAGGTTCATTTCATGCCATATAGTAATGTCGCAACAGGGGACAAAGGTGCATTAGAAAATGTGACACAGATAGTCAGTGGACAAAGTAATGGTCAGCTTCCGTTGTTTGGGTGGAATGGGCAGCACAATGAACCCCCTCTCCGAAAATTGTCCAGAAGTGGTTCAGTAAACAAAACAGCAATGCACGGAGCACTCGCTTTCATTCAATCGCCGAAATTCGAATATCGAAAATAGTAGCCCATGTTTTGTGCATGGACAGCAGCTAGGCCAACATCGACCAGAAGCCCACAATACATAGCTCATGGAAAAATTGAAAGGCGATTCTAGTGTGTAACGATTATGAGATAACGGAGCAAGCCCAGTCAGACTACCCAAAGCAATAAAATTCGTTACTCTCCCACAACTCGTCGCATAAATTTTATTTTTAGGAACGGTAGGGGCTCTACGGAATAATTACTTTTCTATTCGTGCATTTGTCAGGTGAATTTAACGGTCCCGAAAGACTGCTTGAAATGGCGACAGCAGGGGAGGTCGCGGTACGACATAAAATATGCTACAACAAAAATAAAAAGGCCATACTGCAATTACGGAAACATGCGCATTCCTATGTGTACCGGTATGTACAGCTGTCGTCGGAAATGGTATCGCTCTAAATTTTCGACGTTTTTACTGGGCAATTACAAAAAAGGAATGTCAGAAAAAGGCCAGGAAAGACCAAATAAAATTACCTACTCGCAAAAAATAAAAAAAGGCCGAAATCGCCCGCCCAAATCATTAGCTGACGGGAGAAACAAAAGATTAGGCCCAGAGGGAATTCGATAAGGAAAAAGAAAAGACAAAAATTTAGACAGCAAAATGGCTTACTGAGAGTTAACTCTGATGAGGCGACAGTGTCTAGCGCTTTTTCGACTCAGTTCCCGGGTCAGCATTCGAGTTTCCGTTGCTTCATCATCCCAATCGTAACTGTAGCTATTGCCCATGATGATAATGAGGAAATATCACGCACAGTTTTCGATATGAATGTGCATACGTACAGTACGCCGATTAGTGAACAAAAATTGCAGCTCACACAGCTGTAGCTCGATTGTACCAGCTGAATAAAAACACAGTGTGCGAATCTGGAATTTTAGTGGCTTGGTACGTCCAAGCTCATTAGCTGTCTGTCAGTTCTGCTTGATGATTATGCAGTAGTCAGTCACAACACCGAAATGCACCATGGGAATTGTATGCAGCTAGTATTGCACTATAACGGGCAAAAGTGACAGAATTCACGGTGCTGTTTGAGCATCGTGTAGTCAAGTGTGACCACTTGGGGGTAGTTTTGTCATAGCCATTCGCAGCTCTCGCGCTTCGCAGAATATGTAGGTACACGGGAAGTGAAATTCAAAACAAAAGATCAGCAGGGCGCAGGGCTCATCATCTTGAGCTAACGGCCTTTTCACATCCTACCATTGCTTCACTTCACATTCACGTACAAGTATGTACACTGTACGTGTGTCACACTTCGTACATAAACACAACTTTCCACTCCTCCAGTCAATTGTTTACGAACAGCGCCCAGAAATCTTGGTGCACTAAACGAATTTTACTGGTCTTTGGAAGAAGGGAAGATACTGCTATAGTTCAGTAAAGCAAGCATCAGCTAGCAAGCAGCTGGCAAATAAACAAGAAAGAGGCAGTGCACTGGCTCTAATTTTTGTGTACTGCCGAACGATGAGAAACAGAAGATCAGTAAAAGTAGTAGAACGCAGATTGAAGACAGGCTGCTGATGCAGAAGCAAGGAGCTGCGGTGATTTGTCAAACAAGAGATGACAAGCGGTCAGCAAAAGGGGCGTCTTGCTTGCAGGCTTTACGAGGCTGGCAGCAGTCTGTCCAACTAATGGGGCGGGCTTTTCAATGAAAGATGGGGGAAAGAACATCAAAGCATCTCCTGTTTTCATTGATTCACATTCAGAGTGGTCTGAGAGTAGAGCGAGGTCATCACTATAATCCATTAGTCGCACGATTTGAGGTTTGCCATTCCGCCGCTATGCGACACGACAATAATCCGTTTGCATTCCAGACCACCAAATCCTCAGAGAAGAGGCTGTGTGTGGTCTCAAGGCTCAGAGAACACAAGCAAACACCGACAGACAAGAGCCGAAAACAGAAGCGTCCGTCGCTCGTACTGAATGCAAGATCAAAACTGTCCCGTGACTTTTGATGCGACCAAGTCGTCCATGGGGACAGATTAGGAAAGCGTTGAAAGACGCTGACCCGACGACTTTCCATCTCTATTGATCCGACCCGGGGCAAAAAAATTTGGTCAGAAGCAGAGTCGCGTTACAAATCACGAGTAGAACTGGGGATTTACGGTACTCTCTCCCCAGGTTTAGTGAAAAGTTTTAACTAAAAGATTAGTGGTCGCACTTTTCCTAAATATATTAGTGAAAATTCACTAAAATTTAGTAAAAAATTGCGAACTGTTAGTAATTCTGGAGCCTCGCTAAATAATTAGTGATTTTACTCTAATTAATTAGTAGTTTTCAAATTTTTTGGCATTGGCTTGGCTTCTAAGTACACAACAGCATTCTGGTTTTGTGGATGTGTGGTGGTCTCAATCTTCTGTTTTATTTCTCTGAAATTTTGACCATGTGTATTCTGGATTTATGAACAATGTGAGCTACATTCTACCATCTTCTCCTGCAATTTCATGAATGTCCCAGTGTCTAAAAGCAATAACTATGCATGGCATGGTTGCCTCTACAAAGTTTTCCTGGTATGCAGTATGTCATAATTGTTGTCATTATATATACATACCAATAAGGTCAGGTAAATAAATAGGCTGTATGTACATACATACGTACTTGCAGTAGCAGTTTATAACTATGAGCTGCCATATTTTAGTCCCAAAACACTGTCAAGCGCTCCAGCTACATATGTCCAAGCCATCTGCCACCATTGATGCAAATGTGGCGATTCAAGCAGCCATTCAGCAGCTGTGTGAAAAGGCACAAGAGAGAAAAACCAACCAAGAACATTCATCATGATAGAAACATGCAGGTGAAGAACCAGGTGTCTTCTGTATCTACATATAGACTATACTGTACTTACAGTAGATTGTGCTGCTATGCTGACTTTTTTGCCTTTCTTTCCTTTCTGTATGTTTCTTTTGAGGTGTTTTACTGCAGTCATCTGTATCAGTATCAATGTGATGTTGTTCAAATAGTATTTTCAATTGAATAGCTGTGGTTTGTGCTGAATAAACTGTGTGACTCTGAAATCGCTAACTGGAGTAGTAAAAAATTACTAAAACATTATGGAAAAAAGTCGCTAATTTATTAGTAACTTTTCTCTAAACGGATCCCAAGCCGCTATGCCGCTAATGGTTTAGTGACAAGTTTAGTGAAAATTCACTAATCTGGGGGAGAGAGTAGCTGAGGAAGAAGAGAGGAACTTTTTAGACCGAAACAAGATGATGCGACTCGGTTCGGAATGCATAATCTGACGAAAATGCATGCGCGATTTCGTGATGGCCAAAAGTCACCGACTGAAAAAGTCCACATAAAAACGGACCAAACGGCAAACCAAGTCTTCACACAAAATTTAGACGCAAAATAGCACTCGTTAGTTATTATTGCGTAAAGTAAATGTCGGGGGATGGACGGTCAATCCTTTGTCTGCCCGACCAGCCGTCTGTACATACCCACTACCATCATGCACATGTGTTAACCGCCCATGGACATCCCGCCGCGACAAAATCCAACGATGGTGGGGTCTTTATTATGCGGCATGTGCCTATGCATACGCACCTCCCACTATTTTACTAGGTCGTCCCGTCGAATATGAAACTGCCGCAACGAAAAAAGCAAATCATCACCTCTCGTTTATTTAGGTGCGTGGCGATGTGATCTTTTTCAAGTGGTCCAGTTAGTGAATTTCAGTCGCTGCATCGCATGCACATGCAACATCGTGATTTTTGGGAATGGTAGGTGTGCGCATTTTGCAACTGCAAATGAATTCTCCTCAATTTTCGGAGGCAAATGTGAGGGAAAGACCGCCAGGTGAAATAAGAGCCATTGCCCCCCCCCCCCCCTGCATGCATGTGTTGCGCAAAAGTGATTCAGAAAAATATTGACACTCAACTGGTCTCTAGAAATTAACAGCAGGAGTCGAGCCAGACGCATTTTAAGGCTGTCAAAAACCAGGCGACAATCAAATTGGATCGCAATATTCTTTGTGATGGACGAAATGCAACTGAATAAAAGTCATTCTGGAAAGTTTTTAGTTCAAAGGTGTTGATCTCGATGAATGACTGCACCATCTTCTGAAGATGGGTTTTAGATGGTTTCAGTGGGAATTGAGATGTATGCTCCTTCCCAGGCCGACAACACGACGCTGTACCTACGTAGGTGCGACGGTGAGTTACTAGTACGTACAGCCTGGCTAGACCATCTTTAGCACGAAATGGTACACTGTGCCCGTGTGTACCTTTATAGTACGTATGTACAACTGTACGTGTACAGTATACCTGATCTCAAAATTTGCAACTTCAACTTCCTCCTGAACATCAAGAATGCAGCTGATGCCATATTCTTCCTCTGATTCCGCCTCGCCAATGCACATAAAGCGCTTGAAGCGTCCCCTTCTCTCCTGCTGCAACATTCTTCCCTCATTTTCCAGTAAAGGCTCAAAGCACAAGCTTTCGTCTCCAGCTTTCAAAGTCGTCGAGGAATAACGATGCAAATAGGAACTGCGAGGTCTGGGGGCAGATCGGGCCCTTTGCCTCGCGCCGCCGCTACCGCATAGCAATCCTCGTTGCTTTTTTACAGTAATCAAATCTGCAGTGTTCATACTGGTGGCCATGGCTCAGGAATGAGTCAACCGGTGGTCATGGCTGGATATATTATGAGTCACGAATAGTGGGACGCAAAATTATTCCAAAGCTTACGAATGTAGCGGCTCATAGACACTATGTACGTACAGTACGTACGTATTGTAGAACCTGACTAAAAACAATAATAAATGAACGCAGAAGCTAAACGTGAGCAGCATTAGAAAGCGGAAGCGGAAATATTTTCAATGAAACACTGCCCGAAACAGCCGCAACATAGCGCAGTACTGAAACCGAAGAGAGAAATATATGTATGCGTCGAATATCCTCGCTAATGTCTGCACAATCTGACTCCAGCTCCAAAATAATAGAGGAAACAACTGCTCGCATCTGCCTCAAAGGGATATCGTATGCCCTTGCTATCCTATCTCCAGCATTTGAGCCCAGCTAATGTGTTTCGGTATTTGAGCTACATAATACAGCATACGTTAACTGGCACTTGGGCAGCTTATGCATAGCCTAGCCTAAAGTCAGATAGATATCGGCTTCCTGACGTACGTTTTCGAACCTCTCGGGTGTTGTTGTTTATTGAGATTTTGAAAAATTTTCCCCAAGACGACAGCTGGACCTGTAATTTATGAGCGAAGCAGAAAAAGGGAAAGCAAATTGATGATGATGAGTAGGGATTGATGAAAAAACAACAAGAAAGCGACAAAATTCTGTCATCATAATCCGTTCCTAAAAAAGGCAGACGAGTTCAGCTAACATGTACGTACGTTATGTAACATACGTGTACATACATCCAACGTCATTTTTGTATGGCGGCCAGCTACTCTCTCCCCCAGATTAGTGAATTTTCACTAAACTTGTCACTAAACCATTAGCGGCATAGCGGCTTGGGATCCGTTTAGAGAAAAGTTACTAATAAATTAGCGACTTTTTTCCATAATGTTTTAGTAATTTTTTACTACTCCAGTTAGCGATTTCAGAGTCACACAGTTTATTCAGCACAAACCACAGCTATTCAATTGAAAATACTATTTGAACAACATCACATTGATACTGATACAGATGACTGCAGTAAAACACCTCAAAAGAAACATACAGAAAGGAAAGAAAGGCAAAAAAGTCAGCATAGCAGCACAATCTACTGTAAGTACAGTATAGTCTATATGTAGATACAGAAGACACCTGGTTCTTCACCTGCATGTTTCTATCATGATGAATGTTCTTGGTTGGTTTTTCTCTCTTGTGCCTTTTCACACAGCTGCTGAATGGCTGCTTGAATCGCCACATTTGCATCAATGGTGGCAGATGGCTTGGACATATGTAGCTGGAGCGCTTGACAGTGTTTTGGGACTAAAATATGGCAGCTCATAGTTATAAACTGCTACTGCAAGTACGTATGTATGTACATACAGCCTATTTATTTACCTGACCTTATTGGTATGTATATATAATGACAACAATTATGACATACTGCATACCAGGAAAACTTTGTAGAGGCAACCATGCCATGCATAGTTATTGCTTTTAGACACTGGGACATTCATGAAATTGCAGGAGAAGATGGTAGAATGTAGCTCACATTGTTCATAAATCCAGAATACACATGGTCAAAATTTCAGAGAAATAAAACAGAAGATTGAGACCACCACACATCCACAAAACCAGAATGCTGTTGTGTACTTAGAAGCCAAGCCAATGCCAAAAAATTTGAAAACTACTAATTAATTAGAGTAAAATCACTAATTATTTAGCGAGGCTCCAGAATTACTAACAGTTCGCAATTTTTTACTAAATTTTAGTGAATTTTCACTAATATATTTAGGAAAAGTGCGACCACTAATCTTTTAGTTAAAACTTTTCACTAAACCTGGGGAGAGAGTATGTAATAAGAAAAAACTAAGCGATCTGTGTTTGTTTTTACGAGCCATCAGCCATTCGCGCCAGTCACAAAGGAGCTTTGTAAAATAGTGAAAGAAAATAGGTTCGCATTCCCACATCTAGTCAACCCATTGATTCTCTGGAAAGCCCTGGAAGCGCGTTAGCCTACATACAGATTTTGAGGAAGCGTACAGTATACTGTAATTACTTGCTCGATCTGGTATGCACAGCGTTCCCATTGAATGTGCCTGACCGGTGATGGCGATCATATGGATGTGGTACCGTGAGAAAGTTCTTGTTTTCAACTTCAATCCCTGGAGGAGCACTTTCAGAATGCCTCCTTCCCTTTCGTCCACCAACAAACGCCTTTTTCACAGCTGCAGCCCATCTGCTGGCTTCATCCAAATTCTTCTTTTCAGCATTCTCTCGAGTAAAAGTTCTTAATCGCGCCATTGGCTGGCCAGAGGTGGTAAAACCGGCAACTGATCTTCTGTGATGGCGATGATGTGCCACCATCTCTTCAACTGGCCCAGAACTGGCAGCAGAAAGACTGCTGCACCTGTCTCTATCAGTTGTCGGTTGAGGGTTGTGATGAAGATGTTTTCTACCACCATGGAACTCCAGTGAATCAGCGATGAGCTCTGCAACTCGAGATCCGATTTTTGTCAGATGAGTCGTGCTCTTGTGATATGTGTGAGGTGACGATGGCAGTACAGTGTTGTACATGACGGGGTGCAGCTCATGTTGCTTATGCAATGCTGCACCAGTAGAAGCATAGCGGCGCAATTCGGAATCTTGCAGACTTGCGCGACGCATTGTAGCCAAGTGACTTCTTCCAGTGGTTCAAGGAAAATAAAACCAAACCAACATCAAAGTGTCAAGCAACTGTCAGTCAACTGAATCCTTGCCTACGGTTTCACACAAAATTGGTAGGCCTGGTAAAATGAGTTTGAGACGTCGGCACCAAGCTCATGGTAACCGGGGAGCTCTCTAATGGGGATTAGCATTGAACAAAACCAGTGACAAAGTCATGATGCAATCTCGTTTGACAGTAGAAGATAGGCAGCTGAATGGGTCCATATCGGTCATCAGACTGTCACGATGGAAGGAAGAAAACAAGCTTCCTTAACGACCGTCATCATCAACATGTTTTTGTCCTTCCGAAAAGAGAAAACGTGTGCAATGCACGCACACAGCGTATGTACCTACATTTTTACGTGCTATACTCAGTTGAAGAGTATCCAAGCCATCCACGGATTGTATGTGGGCTATTGAGCTGATGCCCATTGAGAGTAAACACAGATGTTTCAAAACTGGCAAGCTTATCCTCTTGGCATGGATAATTTGCGACAATGTGACAATAATTCGCACGCGTGGGTGGAAAAAGAATGACCAAAAACATCATCCACTCTACAGTAGATGGCGCGGTACTTTTGACGCCAAGGCATGACTTTAGACGGCATACAAAGGAGCGAGAAAGACAAGACAACAGAAGATTTACTCCTGTCCTGTACAGTTCGGGGTATCGAGTCTTATATGGGAATGGTGCCTAATCCCACTTTTCTTACCGTTTGAACCGTTTCATTTTTTGCCACTGGCACAAGTTATTGGGTTGACGTTTCTATGTCAGATCACAGGATGGGATTGTGGCCGCTGGAGGAAAGATACCAGCCACAGATAAGGATGTCGACGGAGTTTGAAACAGAGAAAATTGGTGTGGAAATGGAGCGCAGAGGAAGGCAGATCTGTCAGAAAAAGTGAACTCATTCCAGAAAGTGTCACTTTGTCAAATCGTGGTGTGAGAAACAGAGTTGGAAAAGTCAACAAACGATGATTCCTTCAGGACTTTGTAACGAAAAGCCCAAGACGCGTATAATATTATACAATATAGACTGTGTAGGTATCTTTCAAGCAAGCAATGACCCAACAAGCGAAACTAATAATAAAAGGCGGCAGTGTGCGCTAGAATAAAAAGTCTTTGAAGGTGAACCCTTTGATGCCCAGGAATTGTCAAAGCGTCTCTCAAACAAACATCGAATAAGGTGTCAGCAAACCCACTCGACCGCACATTCACCTTTTACATACATATGCGGAGATGACGCTTTGCGTGGGCTAATATGCGTATACAAGAAACTCAATACCTGTTTATACTGATTCTTCCATATGGGTTGCTCAGAATAGTGACTGACCTGGGCGTAAAAATCCAGGCTGTGTTCAGAGTTACCGCTCAAAAGGCTGTTCAACTCCCTACTTGAGTTACTCAAAAAATTTGCACCAAAATAGCAATCGCCAGCACATATCGAATATCAGTGACAAAGAGCCAAATAGGGAAAAATGTTACATTGGTACACACTGCATGCATATGCATACTGTACATACTGTATTGTACGTACACATACCGAAATGAGCTTACTACTCACTCACCCTGCTAATTCCGGAATCGGATATGGGTTCGGACCACACAGTTGTCGGACAGTGTCCACCAAGAACATTTTGTCAAAGCTTGTACTTGGAAATGAAGCAGTTTTTCAGAAGTCAAACAGCAGTTTAAGAGAAGCAGTTTCTTGCATAGACTGCGACTGTTCAATGCAGTACGTATGATTATGCTGAACGACAGAAATATCAGCGAAACAAAGTATGCAGAAAATCAAAGCCATTCATCTACGGTTCGCGTTCAAATTGTACGACGACTAAACGAACCGGTACGTATACGTACAGTACAGTTAGGGGCTGCGTCTTTTTCTTCAATCAATGGCGAAGTGAAGTCCAGGCTCCAGGAAGCTTTTCCTCGGCCAGACTCTCGACACAAAAATGGCAGGAACTACGCCGGAAACTTCGCTTCCAATAACTCCGAAAAGCCTTTCAGGCACAATCAAAGCTGACAAGTAGTACTCTTACGAATTTTACGACAGGCGCACGTTATACGAAAGTGCGTACGTAAGCTATAGAACCACGCCTTCATTGCTTGTTGAAAAACAGAGAAATCTGTATGCGCATGTGGTAGGCCGAAGAAAGCTGCAAGCAAAGATCAAAACTGGTCCATTGAACAGGCCTCTGGATGGTGATATAGAATCAGAAATATCCGACAC
>JASAMW010004868.1:0-22402 GCA_030247985.1 Epsilonema sp. ZAB3_2
TGTTACTTGAATAACTAAAAACTATGTGAATCAGGCATATTGGAAACGAGCATGTAGAAATTGTTTCCAATCGATAGATCTTGCTTAGACGAATCTAATGGTATGTCACAAGCCTACAAGTCATAAACTTTGGAAAAATAGCACTTTTTTGCAACTTTCATCTATGTGAATGCATTTTTACTATGTGAATCAGGCATGAGCTTGTCGCAGTGGCCAGCAATCGATAGATCCTTTGAGGACTAATCGAATTGTATGCTAAATGTGGCCTCTACAGTGCGGCAGGCACTCATTTCAACTGTCTGTCAGCTGCCTTAAGTATTGCTAGAGCCAAACATAAAAACGGCCAACTTTGATAGCTCATAACTCGAGAACCAAAGCGAATTTTAAAAATCTAAAAAAGTCGTATCGAGAATAGAGTGAGATCTATCTTTAGGTATACTTACCACTCAGATCCGAAAAAAATCCAGGGAGGAGTATGCGTGGGAACTTTGCAACTATTTTTACCACAAAATCGCAATTTTAAGGGTGTCAGAGGCCTTAAACGCAAAAAGTGCTCGGACCACTTTGCCAAGATCTTTACATTTTCCATCTTTTAAAAAAAAAACCGAGCTCGATCCCTCGACTCGTTGAAAAGTTATGGAGGTCACAAGTTTTCAGTACATAAAAGCGTGACATCATTCAAAAATAGGTTTTTCGCCGTAGCGCCCTAACCAGTGGGCCTATCGAGCTGAAATTTTGCCTGCAGATACGTACCCATAGGGGGCATCTTCATGCAAAATTTCAGCTCAATCCGCCTGTTGGCTCCGGAGTTATGGGCAAATGTGTGTTTCCATTTCCGTCACTCCTATTTACACATGACTAAGTAAGGTGGGACGCGGCGGAGCTTCGTTCGTGAGCCTCTCGAGGTTCCGCTGGCGCGTCTACCTTGATGTGAAGAGCGCAAATTTATACTTTTGTAGCCCCGAGAGGAAGCGGTCGTCGTCCTCTAACTTCGTCCGTTTTCGAGCCGGTCAGAGATTTCAGAGCAGAAGCTGGTAAAAAAAGGAGAGCGACCTTGTTGTAGAATGACTCCCAGTGTTTCTTACGTACGGTGTGTAGGCCCTCTCGCTTACTGATGGCATATGTGAACGCGGAAAGCGCATCATTGCTCGCACAATAGCAGTGAGTTGAACGGCTTTCTGTTTAGCTGAGCAGTACAGGCAAATAACCGGAGTTACCAACTTGGATCAGTCGGAGGCGATGAAAAAGCGACAGACGCTGGAGACGTTGTTCCAGCCGCCCAAAGATCTCCTTCACATTGGCTCATTGGAATCGGTATGAAATTTCGTGCACATACGTACGTACAAAACATTGAATCACGAACGAGCCAGAGGAGTACCAAGATTCTACAATCGGAGTCGTGTATATGTAACAACTAGTAATGCGGCATGGGTATTGTGTACATGTTTGTTGTACACCTCTGTGGTGGCAGATCGTTGAGAAGGCGAGCATTTCCCGTGTTTAGGCGCGGAAGACGGCAGAAGAGCGAAGTCACTGGGTGCTGGTGAATGTGCAGGATATTCAGGAGTTTGCCTGTCAAGTGCTCAATCGAGATGTCTGGAGCAACTCTGCTGTCAAGGATGTGGTCAGAAACAATTTCGTCTTTTGGCAGGTGAATGTATGTGCAGGGGTTTTCAGCCTCGTCTCCAATCACGAACATTTTTGTCATAGTTTCACCCCAAAGTGAACCGATTACTTTGCGACAAAGTTTGAACTTTGTATTGCTTGCTTTGCTACACGGCCAAGTT
Source organism: Epsilonema sp. ZAB3_2 (assembly GCA_030247985.1). Lineage (NCBI taxonomy): Eukaryota > Metazoa > Nematoda > Chromadorea > Desmodorida > Epsilonematidae > Epsilonema > Epsilonema sp. ZAB3_2. Next base: position 1,788 of record JASAMW010004868.1, read on the forward strand.
AGTTTACAATCGACTACTTTTTCTAATGCGTTCAGGTACTCACCTCCGGTTTCTGTTGGCTAAATAACTACGAATGTGGCAAGACCAAAATGGTTCCCTTTCGTAGTAGGGGGAGCTGTACGCTTCTCAAGGTTGTAAGGTGGGAGTTTGTTTGTTGCAGGTGTACGTGAGCGAAGCAGAGGGTCAACGTTTCAAAAGCTATTATCATGTCAACGAATATCCATTCCTTGCAGTTATGGATCCGAGAACGGGTCGGTTCTCTTCTTTGTCTCTCCCCATGCTGAGCCTTATTGCAGTACTAGCATGTGCCGTACTATGCGATGCTTGTTGTGTTATTGCAGGTGAATTAGTGCTGAGGTTGAAGGGAAGCGTGATGTGTGATGCGTTGAGCTTCTGTGAAGCCGTCACGAATTTCTTGGAGGCGCATCCGTCCTATGAAATATTGGATGCAAAACTAGGTGGACTTCCACCTTCCACATTGGCAAACGTAAGTGAATAGACAAAAGCACAAGAGAAGCAGTTTGAAAAATTGGGCAGCCAGTGCGTGAGTCGAACACGCAACGCAGAACGGGATTACGCCCCTATTAGCGCACACCACTATCTGACTGCACAGCTCAAGACTATTCCATCACGTCTTGCGTCTTCGTAGTGAATAGAATTTCCACTTCGGCCGACATACAGTATGCGCACGTGTTGAATAGTCGTGAGGTGTGTATGCGTGCGTGTTGTAGAAGCCGGAGCAGAATGGAACTGCGGAAACGTCGGAGAGAAGTAGCGGTGGTGGGCAAAGGAAGAGGAAGTCAGATCTCACAGTCGATGAGCTTGCAGCTTCTGAAGATGCAACCTCATCTTCGAACAAGCCAGTGAAGAGAGGTCAGGAAACAGTAACTTGGAAAGAAATTGATTGGCCTACACCAACCCCACATCGTGCAACGTAATGCACGACATATGCAATGTCGCTTCTCTTGTTTGTTTCTTACTTTTTTGTCCTTGTTTGTTGCAGTCCGTCCGAACGATAGGCCGTCAGCAGATGCGGCCCCAGTAACGAACTCGAGTGCAATGTGTTCGCGGGTGGTTGAAAATGGAGATTTTAGTCAAATCCTGCAGCCGTACGAAAATGGTACAGTTTTAATCCAGTTAGTAGAGATCAAGACTGAGGATAGCGGCGCTTCTTTGTTTTCTTTTGTGATGTGATGTCATTTGGACAGTTGACAGTAAGGCCGATGCGGCATAAGTATTGTGGTGCTGTTTCTTTGTAGCGGGTGGTCCTATTGTTCATCTGCTGTTCAAGTTTCCAGATGGCAAAAGACTGGTGCAAGCATTCCCTGTTTCGTCGCCCTTGAAAGTATGTATCTTGTTATACATCAGGCGTACAGTACATACGTACATACAGTACACGTAGTAGTATGATTGTGTGAAAAGTATGTAGGAAAAGAGAGCAGGGCTTGAACAATGGCTTGTTTATTTCAGGTGCTCTTTCTATTTGCACAAGGGGGGAAATGCGATGAATCGTATGCGTTTGATCTGGTGCTCAATTTTCCCAAACGCATCTTGTCTCACACAGACGGAGAAACGCCTCTGTCTCAATTCAATCTCCACAATCAAGAAGTTATTCATGTTGATGCAAGGAAGCTATGAAACTGCTGCAAAGTATTCTTGCTCGCTTATTGACTACATACATAGTTACCAGTTAAACAATGACTACATAACATAGTTGCGCTGATATTTCTGGGTGGTTGCAAGCTGATCCCGCTTATCTTATCTTATCTGATATTCAGTGCAATTGTGATCAGTGCAGGCAGGTGCTGACGGAATCACCGATAAAAAATTGCACTGAAAATCATTGTAAAGCAGAGGGGTCAGGTTGCGACCACCCAGAAATTTTCAGCGCAACCGGTGAATAACCAACCTCTACTGTCATGTATTTCGTCTATATTTCTGGGTGAAATGTAATGCCTCGTTCGTATCGTGAGCTAGATGCCCGATATGTGGCTGGAGCTAAGTGAGTTCTACCCAGAAGTACGGCAGTTCTTGCTGTCATTAATCCTACATAATTACTTTACTTTCTCTTGCTTGGTGCCATTTCCTTGGAATGCGTCAGTTCAGTACATTGTCGTACTTTCGAAAATGTGTGTATGTTGTACTACTGCGCGCGCGTACAGTATTATAAATTCTTGGTATTATGCACAGTACATCCTGTGAGTGTGACAGCGCACATCGATGCAGAATTTTTCGAAAATCACTTGCAGCTGCTGTGAAGGACAACAACCCGGTGTGTTTCATTTTCTTGTGCACATCTCTCTCGCCGTCGTCGCGTACAAACTCAACGCCGCACAACTCATTGAGGAAGAAGTCTTGGCCCACGCCAGAGGCTGTCCAAAAGGGAAGGTTTTCAAGGCCGCGTAAATCTCTTTCCCTCATCTCTTTCACTTCTTTTCCTCATGAAAAAGGTGGCTGCCAAAAAATCAAAAGTCCAAACCTCCCGGCGAATCTTTGGAGCCGATGTCACTCATGGACAGAAGATACTCCTTCACCAATGTCCTCGATTGACCTGACACGCATCGAAGAGAAGTGCCGGTTATCTCCCTTTTCTTTCGACAGATCCGCACGGAAGAAAAAAGGAATCGACGACCATTTCATTGGCGTCGGAGCAGAAAAGATCTAATTTTTTACACATCCCATCCTATGAAGCACAGACGCCGTATCGTATGGCTCCCTGCCAACCTCGATCACACGAATAACGAAAGACGGTTTGATCTTCGATAGGAAGTGAAGTTTTATCATCGCTGTACTGGACGCCATCTCTCTCACCAGTCACGACCGCCCCAACCCTGCAGAGCAGTTGGACGATTGTCGTAGACAAAACAGTTGTGGGTCACTCTTTTCACTCGGCCGACCATCAAAACGCTTGACCTTGTCCGAAATGACATTTTACGCTCGTTTGTTATTGCCCATCAACAACTCTTATACAGTCACCTCATAAAATATTGCACTGGACAATTTACCAAACCGTATAAAATTGTAGGTATACACATACATACAAAACATAACATACTTATATAGAATATTACACTGCCTCGACCGGCGCGAATCGCCGAATGCAGAATGGGTGAAATTGGAGGACACAAAACCATTGGAGCATTGCTAAGAGAAGGGAAAAATTTTGTGATCATTGCTGACAAAAACAATAAAATAATAGTTGAGTAGTACAGAATAACGCCTGAGCAAAAGTAGCGTAGCCATTCCAATACACAACACTGTCCTGGAATGAAATATGGAGAACGAAATTATTGAATAGAAAATCAAAGTGACACACAGTGCGGGTAAAGTAGAAAACGTAATGTCAAGAAACCAAATCGAGCTAAACAATACCCTGCATTTCGTCACATATACGCCAGGCTCACCCCTTCTAAGATGTCGGAACAGGTATAGGCAAAACTTGGTCCAGCTGGATGAACAATAATAAAAGTGAAATTCGCACTACAGCACTTGTTGGTTTGGCATACAAATTGTAGTAGTCCGTCATGTGGCACGGGTCTCCCAAACCCGCGCAAGAGTACTGCACTATTTTAGCTTCGTGAAATACGTAGTACACACGTTTGGCCCATTCATATCGGAGATACTATGCGTGAGGCACAAGCCCGACGGGTCCACGGTTCGACACATGCTATGCAGCGGCATGGATAGCCACTGACGCGCCAGGTTTTCGCCGGACGCATTTTCTTCCAATGCGAATGAGCCATTAGCTCTATCTCCTATTGACGAGGTTCTGTACTCGAAATACTCTTCGCACGAGTCTGGGACACCCGCATACATTGCAGCTTCTCAAGGAGAATAGTGCACCGAACGTATCTATCTATATATACATACGTCATCTCCAAATATACATATCAAAATACTCTGCATGGCTTGGTCGTAAACGTAATTTTGTACTTAGCAATGTATAGTTTACCTCAGTACTTGTACATTAATTACACAGTAACAAGTAGGGCACTGTGGGATAAAACCGGACACCGCTTCAGCAAAATGATGAACATGGTGGTAGCTCATTTGAAAGAGGAGAGTTCAAGGAATCGATTGGTGTAGAATAATTGTCGCAGGCAATCGGTCTTATGGTTGCTGAGATATACTAGGTGTCCGGGTTTACCCCACAGTACCCTACTACATCCCAAGGCCAAGCAAGCAGAACAGAACAGAAATATATTGAGACTGATGTGACCCGCATGTAAAGTTGTCGTAATAGTCGTCAGTGTTCCTTTCGCACGATCCACCTTGAATAAAAGCAGACCGCGCATGCACAGACAATTCTCTCCCAGTCCATAGCTCGTTATCATAAGGCGGTGATAAGGATATCCGGCTCCTCCTCCGACTCGTCTCCTTCCAGCGAACTCTTCTCCTCGTGATATCCGGACTCATCGGATACGGAATCCGGTTCTGTTTCTGCCGAATTGGGCCGATTTTGCGGCGGCGGCGGCAAGGGCAGTCGTCGATCCAGACTCGACGCATGCTGCAACAGCTGCTTCCTCCGCTGCTCTCCGCAAAAAGACGACGGAGTTGAAGAAGCAGCCACAGTTGAGGAAGACGAAGAAGATGAAGGGGAGGAATCTTCGTGCTGGTCGAAGACCGCCTGCAATCTGCCTCGATGAACGCGTTCCTCCAGTTTCAGCTGATCGATGTCGTTGCCGATCTCCAGATCCACTCGCAGAAGGGCGTCCGCCTGCGTCCGAAGCGCCTCGTCGCTGAACTCCAGCTCGCGAGGAGTGCCGGGCTCCAGGATGGAACTGGCACTGTCCTCCTCCTCCTCCTCCTCCTCCTTGTCTTCCTCCTCCTCCTCCTCCTCCTCCTCCTCCTCCTCCTCCTCCTCTTCCGCGTCCTCCTGAATCATGCCGAGCTTGGGCGCGGACTTGCTGCGGGACATGGGAGGGCGGAAGTTGGCGGCTCCGCGACTCAGCAGCTGCTTTCGCCGAGGTAGCGTCGGGTATCCGGCCAGCGTCCCCGTCAGCCGGGTGTTCTGTCGACTGATCTTCTCCTTGCGGTACTCGAGGAGGGCGGCGTGTAGGGCGTCGTGCAGTCTCAGCGCCATCTGCCTCGGCTCCGTCTCCTTGCGACAGAGGACGGCGTGACAGCGGAGTTCCGGCTTCATCTTGCGGCCCTCGTGCTTGTAGACCCAGCAGAAGACGCGCGGGTACTGGGCGGGCGCCACGCAGTGCGTGATCCTGTGCGCCCAGTAGTCCGTCAGCCCCTGACTCCGCGTCTCCGCCTTCAGACCCGAGCGCGTCACCGACAGACGCATGCTGAGGTCGCTGCGCTGGCGCTGCAGATGCGTCTTCCAGATGAGCGCCAGCGGCTTGTCCACGCAGCCCTCGCCCTTCGCCAGCACCGTCACCACGTTGCCCAGATACGTGACCGCGTACACGGGATCCGGCTCCGTGATCGCGTAGCGCTGCTTGCTCTTCCGTCGGAACAGCGACAGCGTCCCAGCCGCACTCGACGACACCGACGGAATATCCCAGCCCCACGGCATCGCGATCTCAAATCTCAGAAACTAGTCGCTTCTTCTTCTCCACCCCAAAACTCAGTCGCCTGCAACACAAATTCAGCATAACAGCAATGCAGTGTACTTTCAGTAGCGTCAGATATTTCACGCGAGAACACTAGTGCACAAATGGTAACAGAAGCTACACGACTACGACTGTAAATTTATACATTATGTACGTACAAGCGTGGTAGCAGCTTGTCACGAAATAAAAGCGTACTCCAACACATAGCGCGATTGACCAATAAAGTACAGCGCATTACTTATTCAATTCATCATTAACAGGTTAAAGTCAAAGCTGAAATTCTAAGCCTAATCTATTCGGGTGGAAATTTGGGATGCGAAATAAGAGAGCAAGTTGCTGATGAACGTGCAGCGCTACAAACGTTGCACCTACCTACATAGTATCTGCTGGTCACGCTTGTTCTCCATTGTTCAGCAGCGATGCAAGAACAAAACTGGGACTGGCAGGCATTGGGTGGGGCGCAAAGGCGACCAAAGACTCGAATATTCCCTCTACAAATCAACACGACCCCGAGACGAAAGATGAGGATAGAAACTTATTAGAGAGAAGTGGGTAAATAGTGCGCAAGTGCCAGGCTGTGCATTTTTAATCCAAAACGCCTTGCGCACTGTCTCCCTCCCTCCCTCAGACGTCGCAACAAACCAGCCGAGTCCAAGCAACCAACCTCACCTTCTGTTCTGACCAGCTCCCCCACCTGGCGCACATCTTCCACTGTACTACGTACGCCACTACACAAGAACGGCTCGACCTACAAATGTCCACGCAATACAAATGGCGCACCGAGGGGGATGTACGTACATACGTACTGCTACCGCAGCGTGTCCGTCCAATGAAAATCCAGAGACACAAAGTGAAGCGGAAGGGTTGACGTTTGTAGCAGGGTTAAAACATACGATGAATGAGAGATGGACTATGGAGAGATAACGGTAGTCGTAGTGCTAAGGATACAGCGCATAATGTACGTATGCAATCCACCCGTACATACATGTACACATGACACCAGGGAATGACACCCATAGAAGTATGAAACTTGCGCAAACAAACCTACGGCAAAGTATTCAATAGCCTACGTGTTGGTTCACAACCACAATCGCGTCACTTGGCCGACCAAGCACACTGGCATACGACCACTGACCATTTTCAAATCACTCATCGAAAGTTCATTCCAAGTTTCAAATAAAGAGGTGTGGAGAGAAATGTGAAATAAACTGAAGATACGACACGGCGGGCACACATTGAATTGAAACAATATAGCCTGTATGGTTAGAAAGTTTCAAAGCAGGCCGTCAATCTCAGAAACGAAACACCCGCGCCTGAAAAACCTGAAATGCCCTTATCAAGATGGCGCCCACTGATGCACTGGCATTGATGAATATCGATGTGAACTGCACTGTCTTATGTACAGTACGTACGTACATACATACTGATTCCCACAGTACTATGCATACTGCACATACAATATGTCATTACATAAACGCCTACACCAAACAGAGGCTACTTGGTCCGGCCGCGATGATGAAAATTGCACACACGTGAGACAGCAGTTTGTCTCATACATCAAGACGCAAAAGTGCATCACACACAACATCGAAAAGAAATAGTGCAGTTTGCACGATTTTACGCTTCATAACTTCAATTCCATGATACAGAGCTCGTTCGGCGCATTATCGAATTTATTCCTCTCCAGTAGGTAGGTACGTTTCCAAACCTTGCAAATAATACTACAGTATCCAGTGCGAAAACCCATCCAACCAAAGGACCTCTTCCTCCTTTTCCAATCAGGACTCAAACAAAGCACATTGGAGGCTGAAAGTGATTTTGAAGTTCCAATTAAATCGGCGGCGGTGCAGCAGAAGAGGGCCATCACCACATATCGACTGGAAAATTTCCATTTTCCAGTTTCCGTCTTTTCTCTAATATCAACATCATATCGCCATGTCACTCCACCACATCTACTGCATGTACGTCACGTACGTATGTACGTACATAGCAGTATAGCACCCCCAGTATGGTCGAAAATCCACCTAACAACTTGATCTGGAGTAGACATTTCACTTCCCCTTGGATAATTCTCCATTGTTCATCCTTCCACTCAGCTCAGGTCAATAACAAAGCAGATAGAAGACGGTCTGCCTGCACTGCACAACTACGTTACGTACATACGAACAACAGACTCGTATCGTATATAGGCCTACACTGTATGGACTATGGATATCAGCCAGTTGGACGCCCAATAAATGGCGACCGTGGAATGCAGCAAGATCCAGAGCAGCGCATTCCAGATCAAAGGAAACGGGATTCAGCGGTTCGTGTACAACACGAATAAAGCGTACTAATTATTGTGCCACAAGGTCTTCTCACTCCGTCAAGCGGAAGTGTGCATACCCTACTAAAAACCTACTACACTGTACAACAATTACCACCAGAAAAGTACTTGCGCTTGCAAAAGTTCGAAGAGGGCGAGCGAGCAAAGGCGTGAAAAGAAATTGCGCCTGCCGTTTCCGTTGTTGTCATTCCTCCGCAATCAACCACTTCCCTCACAACTTCACCTCTTTGCGCAACTCGTCAAATCAAAACATACCTGTACATGTAGGTATAGAAAAGAAGCCAAAAGAATGTCTTGTCCTGCGCTCGCCATCTCCATACATTATGCGTCGATCTTCACGCATAGCAGGAGTATCGCGCAGTACATACGTACGTAGGACGTACTCATGCGATGCCGCCGTATGCGACAAAGAAACCGTTGGTAAAGAATCGGAGGAACGAACTTTTCTTCGTACGCGATCTTTGGCAAACAGAACAGAGAGCAGAGATTTCTCTTCTCACCAAGTTGCATGCAGTTGAGAGAAATTCGTACCTTACGTAACGTCATATTTGCTCAGTATGTATGTACGAGGTGAGGAAATGAAATCGCGGCGACCCGACCGAGGAAAGAAGACGAAGGAAAGGAGAAGGCGGACAGGAGGCGGCATCTTGTGGCGGCTGACGTTTGTCACCGGAGTAAACTTTTCGCAGAACTTGTTTGTTCCTTCGGACAATATTCACTCTCCTATAGGAAGAATAGCACACCCGGAGCCTACATTCTTCTTCTTCCATTATAGTCCCGCTTCCTCGATCTTCCCTTGTCGCCGCCCAGGCGCAATCAAAAAACAAGCACCGCCAACAAACACGTCGCATTCCAGCATTGTACCACACAAACATACGCCGCACTGCCTAACCTACGCAAATGGGTAGAATACGAATATCACCTTAGATGGCAACATAAGAACTGGACCAGGATTGAAAAAGGATAACGCAACTCGTTGTCAGTCGCAATCGGCTAATAAAAGCGGCCGTCAATAGAATTTCTATGGTCAATCAAGAAGCAACTACTTGTCGCATTCCAGCAGCCTGAATGGCCTTGAAAAACATCAGATTCAGCCTTGAAATCACTGTAACCCAGAAACCTTGAGCGACCAAGCCTAAACCGTACAAGAGAAATATATAAGGCGACCGTAATCCCTTCAACCTGCTTTAAATTCCCAAATTCAAAATAATCCCAATTAGCAAAGCGTGACCTAATTCACTTGAATCCTCTCTTCTGTCACTCCCGCACGATTGGAAAGGAAAAACATGAGCTCGAAAGTTCATATTATCGTAGCACCCTTTCACAAGGACCCGCAAGAATAAATGCGCACACAATAACACTCGAACCTATAAAGAAGAACAATAATACTCCACTCAGAGCAAGGTAGCCAGAAAGAACAGTGGGTGGACATTGGACAAGGCGTGGGAAAATTCGGCAAAGGCCACAGACAAGGCTTAACGAAGAAAGTGGGAATAGATAAAGCAAAAATGGGTACGACAGAGATAACACAATGTACCACTGGAGAGAAAGAGACAATAATGGTCAGTCACCCGTCTTAAGGTGGATACAGACTCTTTCCGCCCCAACTTTGAGCAGCTACAGCGCTCGCCACACAGCACATACAAGCATGCAGTTTTGCTCTCATAGCAGAACAAACTTAGGTCTATCCATACAAAAAAAGAGCGACGCAAAAGCGTTTGTATTTGGCGCAGTACGACGTCTCAAAATCACCCCCAAAAACATGTGATTTGGCGCTACCGAACGAACCGCTGGGTATTTTTTAACATCCAGCATACCATTCGATTCGTCTCACTGAGACGAGTCGATCGAGACCTCTGGCGCCGCTCTAAGTTGCCTCTACGCAAAGTTATTCCAGAAAAACGTTATATTGGGGGCTATCGTTTGAACGAAGATTGCGCAACACACAGGCTGTTTCAAGTTGCGCACAGATGCTTGTTGAAAAGTTCAGGTGATGCTCTTTCATATGAGTACTCTGCCGTTTTCTAACTCGCTTTGGTTGTCTCAGGAGAGATCGATGAAGATAGGACCTCATATAGCCTGTTTACTATGGTATACATGTCGTAGCCGGTTCTCAAATCTAGCTTGATTTCAAATCGAGCTAGCTGGATGTGAAATTCCGAAACAAGCTAGCTGGAAATAGAATTCAACTTCCAGCTAGCTGGTAGTCAAATTTATGTAAAGTGTATTTTTTTATCCACACCCAGAAGAACAACGCAAGATTGGGCGTGAGCTTATATCTTCAACATGATCATTGTACAGAGACAGACAGAACAGAGCGTACCCAGAACAGTGCTGCAGCTGGGTCACCTCACCACTGTATCTGCTTTACCAAGAAGGAACGGCTGAGTCCCCACCTGTTGCTGTTGCGATAGCAACCAGAAACTTCAGCCGAGAAAAAGTTCATGGCATGTCAGTGGGAAAGGATGAAGGCGCATTTGAGATTACCAAAGTATTGGCCCACGAATTCAATGGCCCAGATGAAGAACCACTGGAGAAGGGCACGTTCCTAATCTGGAAGCTTCGGCAATCCACCTGTAGACTGGGTCCCACTGTTGAGGTGATAGAAACGCGCATAGCTGGTTTCATATACTACTGCAACAACAGAGGCCAGCAAAATGTTCTGTACAAGCGAAAGGCATCTACCACTGACCTGCAAGTCGGAGACCACGTGCTCCTACCTATTCCACGGATGGACAGAAGTAATACCTGCCCTAAAAATCTCCTTGCAGAAGTTATCAAAAAGGATGGAAGAAAGTTGTGGCTGGTACTGAACAGGGAAAAATTACTTCACCATTCCTGTCTGAGCAATTGCACAAAGTCAGTGGGGCCAGCAAGAAGTTACAGATACCTGATCAAGAAATCGCGCTCACAAAGGCCTACCGATCTGAAACGAGCTACTCCTGCAAATCGCTGTGCAAATGCCCCAGCAAAATTTGCCGTACAAAGAAGTGCCCTGTTTCAAAAGAGAACTGACTTGTTCATCGAAATGCCACAAAGGAGAGATCTGCAAAAACCCAAAGCTGTTGTCGTCTGCTAATAATGACATTCCTCCATGCTGTTTGATTGACAAGCATGAAAAATGTTTTGAGTCATTGCGAATTAAATATAAGTTTTTGTCTAAAGCAGCGCCACTTTTCTGGGGTGTCAAAAAAAATTACAGAAAAACGCTATCTATTCAAAGATTTCACTTCCAGCTAGCTCTTGGACAAATTTTCGAAGGATTTCACAACAAGCTAGCTGGAGATCAAATTCTAAAACCAGCTAGCTCGATTTGAAATCAAGCTAGATTTGAGAACCGGCTACGACATACATACTCTGTTCAACGAAAGAAAACGTCGAGAAACCCATACTAACGGGTAAACTGGTGAGATTGATGTTTCATGCCACAGTAGAAGTTGCCTCTGAGTACATTGACGTTTCATCCAGTCACCCTCCCCTTGATGTTTCATAAAGTGCCCGTGCCCAACCCCGCTATTATTTTGGAAAGGGTCCGTATCCACCTTAAACCACATAGCTACAGCCAAAGACAAGATTGGGACACAACACAACCGTAAGGGAACGGGGCGAGAAGGAGAATTTCCAGCAGGCAGCTTTTCAATTGGAGTTTCCAGTAGCTAGGAAATAGCCCCAAAGTCTGCTCTTTCGCTCTGTACAAAAGACGAAGGTGGAAGAATGAAGTCATTACGCTTTTCGCTCGACAAACGACCGAGGTGGCTCGAAGAAGGGTAAAGCACTCAAGCTGACGCCTGCACTGTGCAGTTTCACTGAGGTCAGTCAAACAACCAATAATAAGAAGCAGTGGATAATAATGGTGCAAAGCAAAAGTGGCCCTAAAAGCTGGAGGTTACTGCTGAATGAACGATCGCAAAGTCAAACACAATACAAAACAAGCACTTGCGCAGAGCGAAAACACTTGACATTCGGTACAGTACGTCCTTGCTACAGTGCGACAACGATCTAGAAACTAGCAATCTCCAGAACGAAAAGCAGAGCCCAAAATGACTGAGCTAGCCTGGATATCAGCAACAAAGGCTATGCAAGCTGATATCTCGCTCATTGCTAAAAACGCCAAAAGTGAGCACTACAAGAGGTTCACTACAGTATCTGATGTATCTGTCTGCTGCACACGAACGAACGAGCGCAGATAAAGCAAAGCTAACCCTTTAGCCCAAAGGTCCGGATGAAGACAAATCAATAGGTACATGGACTGATGCTGATCTTATCGTCAGGACAACAAACAACGCCAGCAAAACATGGAATGGGAAAAGTAATTTAGTCCAATATCGTATACGGATGGATAAGCAGTGCACTCAAAATCCCGGATGTACAAGATAGACGCACATCATCCAAAACGAACAGTCAAATGCAGAACTACAATCGCAAAAGAATAAATAAATCCAAATAGGTACTAGCAATGTCGTCGACAAACCAAGTACGAAGCTGAGTAGAAAGTAGAGTCGACAACCTCCAAGTGGGGAAGTGCGGGCAAAAAGCCAAGCCATGCACACCTGCTGAGACCACAGGTAGGCACATTGCATTTTCGCCTAAAAAAACCACGACAAAAACCCAGCGGGAGTGAATTCTAGAGGTCTACATTCGCTGTAGGGGAAATGCGAATGAACGCCAGACTACCAGAGAAGAGTAGAGACGTCGAAAAACACATGTATTCGAACAGAAAGGAAAAGACACGGTGCGCAGAAGACAAGAGACAGTGGTCAATCCGCACTGCTCCTTCCTACCTTTACCTCGCAGCCAGTGCGCAAAATAAAACACACACCACGAGGATTGAGACAGCCACCTACTGCAGCACGTATGTATGTGCGTACCACACACACCTCCTCAACCCAAGCCCCCTCTCTGGCCTACGTATGTACATATGCGCATTGTTAGTACTATAGTCGTTGCTGTCCCCGGTTCAATATAACAGCATCCATCGATCACGTAAAGCAAATCGTTGGAACTTGGAATTGTCTCCGAGTCGATGGCGTGATATGTGGATGACACTCTTCGCACACGCGGACGCTGGCTACGTACAGATAGATACACAGGTGAAATAAGAGCCAGCTCTGAACGTAGCGCGTCTACCTGTGGAATTCCACATCAACTAACCAATATACGCTGCAGCCTGGCGTTAGTAGTACTAGGTGTATAGTACGTACGTACGTACTTTGTACGCGTACGAAGCGAATGTATGTACAAAGTATGTAAAGTACGTACGTACATACATACCGAGGTCGCGAATTTCTATTTTGACAACACAGACCAAGCACCCCTCATCGTGTGCTCTCGCCATAGCGCATACATACATACTGCGAGATGCGGATAGAGGGGTGGTTGGTCTCCTGGATATTAGAGAACATCCACATTGATTCTCGTTCTCTTACCTTATTGCCTAGCGCGTAATACTGCGAAGGATTGCGACACAGACTTGGGTAACCGCTCCACCTTTCATCAAAACCGACAAAGAAGATAATCTATCCAGCCGGACGTTCATACAGCCGACAGAGTATGCGGACTATTCTCCTATCCGACACCTTTACGCAGGACAAATGTACGCATTAGTCAACCCGTAACGATTCCTAAGTCACAGAAAGAAGAAGAACAACAATAATAGATATCTCTTGGTCTAGATGGTTAGAAAGTCACACATTATACAAACAGGCGGTGCATTATAATCGCAAAGAAAGCGACCGAGCGCTTTTGGCATGATAATGGCCATTCAGGTATCAGCGACACTCTCCGTGAAGAATAAACTTTACTGATTTCGTATATGGATGATGAAGCAAAGCACAGCACACCCTTGCTTCGCAGTATAACAATAAGAAGGCAAAAATAACAACGTTGAAGAAGCACCCAAATCAAATGATGGTCGTAACCCGTGTCCCGTTGTTTCAGGAAACAGCTACACGGTCCACTTCATACACCTGCAATAATACTACGTTCCTTGCGTCCTACACATGCAGCTGCAGCACAGTCCACCAAGGCAAGTAACTTGATTGTATCACGCAATATACACTTCAATGGCTAACCTCGTATCTTTGTGAACTCCTTGACAAGGCAATGAGCAATAATGAGCTCCGCACTGAATACACATGTATTTTGACAGGAATCCACATACGGCACAGAAATGACGAGCCGGATATTTGCTAGGCGGTGCTTTGGCCGAGAAATAGTTCGGCTCATCCAGCTCCAGCATCTGTCAAACAAAAGGAGAATTCATGTGATCGTGATGCGACAGAAGAAGCGAGACTGCGTTTGCGTTGCATTTTACCTTTTCCTCCTCCTCCAGAGCTTGAAATGTTTTTCGAAATCTCTGTTTGTAGTGTTCACCTCGTTTCCTTTTCTTCTTGCTGCCTACAACAACCGGCCGGTGAAGCAAGAGCTGTACTGTATTTGGCGGGGGTCATGTGCACATTTTGTTTGAGATACAACACAATGCATATAGGAGGGGCAATGCGCCGGTAAAATACATCACACTGCACGTACTTTGTTGCTGCGACTGTTTACTGCTTGCGTTGGCAGCTGAGGATTGAGCCTGTTGTTCGTCTGCAGGCTCCTCGAATTTGGGCATTTTCTTGCTGTTGATGGTGAAGTTTCCGTGTGGATCATCCTGGAAATTATCCTGTTCAAGTGCATCTAGTTGCTTTTTCAGTCGACGTCGGCGTCCTGCCTCATCCAACGCTTTCGTCCTCTCAGCAACCTTCAGTCTCTCTACAACAACACCTCTCAATATAGCACGCATACGCCCAAGAGCATCCAGAAATTTCAGACTTCTAGAACAATTTTTGGACGTTGGTGGGGACGTACGTCCGTTATCTGAACCCGGCATCAAGCATGTGTAGTCTTTTATCAGGAATACATGCATAACCGGCGCCAGCGTACGCAGCAGCAACTTTTGATAAGGAAAGACTGTGAGCGCAGCGGAGAGCACGTCGGAATAAAAAAGTAACAAATTGCAACTTCTGGTAGGGCAAATCTCTACCGGCTAGAAGCATTTCCACGAGTACACAACAAGGACGCCAAACACGGATAAAGCCAAACACGGACTCATCGGTGTCAAACACGGATAAAGCTGACGGAGCTACTGTGCATACATAACATGCATACCTTTATTCATACATGCTGGAAGAACGGAAAACGCTACGCCCTTGCCAACTCAAGCTGCGTTTTTACTCGGTTTTTTCAAGGAGCTATAAGTAGAGGAGGCGACACTCGACCTGATTCTGGGCGTTGGCAGTGTCCGTGCCCAGCAAGGTTTCGACCTCTCTTCTTCAGGCATCCGTGGAATTCCAAATAGACAGAATCCAGCCAAGGTATGATAATGCGTATACCTCAACTTTCTTCGATCTTTTCAATGGTGGGGTCGGCGTTAACCCATCCCCAATTGGTAAGGCCAAAAATGGCCATTTTTCAGATTTTTGACAATAGTAGGGTATCTTACTGGCCTCAGCGCAACACGCACAGAGCCAGCCAAATGCTGTCCTTCTCAAATTCCACCACCAAGGGTCCAAGCTTCGCACTGGTAGTGTTAACTCCTTCCCCACCCATCTGGCAACCTGAGAAATTGATGGAAAACCGCCTTTTTACATGCATTTCTACCCAAATATGCTACCCTAGTGCAGTCAAGCAGGGAAATTTAGAGTACCCTACCCTAGTTTTATGCGTAGATTTCGAAAATAAATGTGGTTTTTTCATTTTCTTACGTTTAAGGCCTGATAAACCCGGTTTTTCACGTGTTCTCGGATGGAAAAGTGTGCTAAAAGCAAACATTTTAAAAATCAGGTACCCTGGCCTAATTTTATGTGTAGATTTCAAAAATGACCTTAATTTTTACATTCTTCCACTTTTAAGGCTTAATATACCCGATATTTTACTCAAAATGGCATAAAAAGATGCTATTTAGGCCTTAAGCGTGGGAAAATTTAAAAATTAGGCTCATTTTTGAAATCTACGTATAAAATTAGGCCAGGGTACCTGATTTTTAAAATGTTTGCTTTTAGCACACTTTTCCATCCAAGAACACGTGAAAAACCGGGTTTATCAGGCCTTAAACGTAGGAAAATGAAAAAACCACATTTATTTTCGAAATCTACGCATAAAACTAGGGTAGGGTACTCTAAATTTCCCTGCTTGACTGCAGTAGGCTAGCATATTTGGGTAGAAATGCATCTAAAAAGGCGGTTTTCCATCAATCTCTCAGGTTGCCAGTGTGGTGGGGAAGGAGTTAACAACATCAGTGCGAAGCTTGGACCCTTGGTGGTGGAATTTGAGAAGGACTGCATTTGGCTGGCTCTGTGCGTGTTGCGCTGAGGCCAGCAAGATACCCTACTTTTGTCAAAAATCTGAAAAATGGCCATTTTCGGCCATACCAATTGGGGATGGGTTAACGCCAACCCCACCATTGAAAAGATCGAAGAAAGTTGAGGTATACGCATTATCATACCTTGGCTGGATTCTGTCTATTTGGAATTCCACGGATGCCTGAAGAAGAGAGGTCGAAACCTTGCTAGGCACGGACACTGCCAACGCCCAGAATCAGGTCGAGTGTTGCCTCCTCTACTTATAGCTCCTTGGTTTTTTGATGTGAGTATATTTGCTGTGCGTGCTACAAAACAATGGAGTATGCAAATTTTATGCACATTTTTTGACTATTTTACCATAAAAATTGCATAATATATTGTTTTGTAGTAAAACATGGAGTTCTTGACCGATTAGAAGTTACTGTGTCCCTGTGTCCCTAGACTGTGTCCCTGTGTCCCTACTGTGTTCCTGCCCCTATATGGTACACACCCGGCGTTACGCTGGAATACAACTTGAAAAATCGCTATAAGGCATTTTCTTTTACAAAATATAATAAATATAAAATATATAAATATATAAATATAAAATATATATATATAATAATATATAATATAATATATAATATATATAATATAATATAATATAATATAATATATATATATATATATAATATTATATTTATATATATAAATATAATATATAATATATATATATAATAAATATATATAAGATATAGACGCAAGTTGTGCTTTTTCAAAATAGGCTTAGAGGACGGGGCTCAGGCTTCAGGCTTAGGCTGAGGCTCAGGCTTAGGTATAGGATGCAGAGGCCCCAGCCTAAGCCTCAGCCTAAGCCTAAGCCTCAGCCTAAGCCTAAGCCTAAAGCCTCAGTCTAAACCTCAGCCTCAGCCTTAGCCTAAAGCCTGAGCCTACTTTGAAAAGGCACAACTTGCATTCTTTGATTACATTTTGAAAAACAAAATGCCTGGTAGCGATTGTTTAAGTTGTATTCCAGCGTAACGCCGGGTGTGTACCATATGGGGGCAGGGACACAGTAGGGATACAGGGACACAGTAACTTCTAATTGGTGTTCTTGAAAAAAATATACGCTCATAAAATATACGCACACAAATATACGCACATAAAAAACCGGAGTTAACACCTACCCCGAGGAAGCCGTCATTGTTGTCAACAACTTTTACTTTTGTTGTCGTATTGTTGTGGTATTTTGTATGGTTGTGGTCGGATCCGACAACAACAGTACAAAATGTTTTTTGTCGGATTGTTGTCGGATTTTGTACTGTTGTTGTCGGATCCGACAACAACCATACAAAATCCGACAACAATCCGACAACAATCCGACAACAAAAGTAAAAGTTGTTGACAACAATGACGGCTTCCTCGGGGTAGGTGTTAAAACGCAGCTTCACAAAACAAACATTCAAGACCCTCTGGAAAAGATGTGCAGCTAGCAGAAGGAAGCTATCAAAGTCCGCTGGGACACCTCTTTCTTCGTACCTCGTCGTCGTCTTTCCTCTTTCTTCTCGAGACGAGGTGAAGTCTTGAGGCGCACTTCAGCTCCTGCTGCACATTTTTTCCAAAGGGTGACGGAAGTCACTCTGACTATTAGTACCTGATTCTCGTCCTTTATTCATTTCGTCTGAAAGATCTGATCGTGCATTCAGTCAATTCATCAGTTGTGCTTGCTTGCTGCCTTCCGCCGCGCCGGTTTCGAAACGAACAAAAAAATACATCTGTATCACAGACATCTAGAAAGTACACGGACATAGGACTCTATTTTGGTACTGGACATCAGGTAGAAGTCCATGCACATACGTAACATGTGGAACACAGGGCAGCTTTTACACTCATGGCGCGTTCACCAGACGTCCGTAACGTCCGTAACGGACGTCCGTCCATCCGTCAACTCATATGGGTTGACGAACGGACGGACGGATAAACACTAATGGGTTGACGAACGGACGGACGGACGGACGTAACGGACGTCTAATGAACGCGCCATCAAGAGTACTATAGCACAAAATTGGCATGCAACTAGGTTTGGTAGGTATCTTGTCATTCGAAAACAATATCTCCTTCAATTTTACCAGATTTTACATCAAGGCTAAGCTATATACCTGAACAGATGCCCACTTTTTCACATCCTACATAGTGCACTCACTTACTCACCATGCAGTGCACTTACTGTGTATGAGAATGAAGGAAAACAGCATAGAACAAGGACCAGTTACACACATCACAAATCATCGTTGCAAACAGCAGTAATTGATAATAGGAATACCATATTTTGGGTGTATATCCCCCTGAGTATTTCCCCAACATATTATATCCCCCTGGTGTATAACCCCATCCATGTACTGTAGGGTACCTTAACTTTCCGGTGTAAGCTGGTCATAGGCTAGCTATAGCTACTCCTACACCAAGTTACTATGCTTATAGGCCTAGCTGATCATGGCTTGTACTAGAATAACCCTGTTTTAACTTCAATTATGCCCTAAAACACATACAGGATCTCATAATAAACCAAACACTGCATAACCCTATCAGACCACTTGATTTTGTATAGCCCATGGGGTATTCACCCAAAAATATAGTGTGGTACAAAATCACAACTGGGATGATCCACTGGACAGCTTTTTGACCTTCGTTTGTTTGCGCTTCATCGTTCCTGAGCTAAAAAGCATACAAAGAACATTTGTCAAGACCAATTATCAGTGAAGAGTATGATGCAGAAATCGTTTTTCTTTCTTCTCCAAAAAACCGCATCTCTTTCTGTGGAGCATGTGCAGAGATATCTCACTCAGAAGATCCCCAGTTTGAACTCCCGCGTGTTGAAAGATAGCCATTCCGTTCTGGATATCACACCTAGTGTCCGCACAAAAAAATAAATTCGTGGACTCCTTTGTCCGCCTAAGCTCTCTAGAAGTCCGTGTCTGTATAGCCATCCATCCACGCTTGACCCATCAAATAAGACCAGCAGAAACTGTATTCCGTCCCGAGGCGAACGAAGAATGATTGTGGGAAAAACGAAGACAACTACGAAACGTAAACTCAGCATGAGGAGTAAGAGTTCATCGATCACCACGCCTCTAGCGTTTTAAAAACGAAACACTTTTCTTATTTTCGCTGCGCAAATTTTCCCGTTTTCTTCGCACGCAACAAGAGTTATCAAGACAGAACTTTGCAGAATAACTTCTACTTTCATGCCTCCT
Source organism: Epsilonema sp. ZAB3_2 (assembly GCA_030247985.1). NCBI lineage: Eukaryota > Metazoa > Nematoda > Chromadorea > Desmodorida > Epsilonematidae > Epsilonema > Epsilonema sp. ZAB3_2. The sequence continues at coordinate 21,250 of JASAMW010004868.1, forward strand.
TCCATCAAGCCCAACATTAGTTACTCAGCTTATTTGTTCCATCGCAAACACCCAACGATTTTGCCGCACTTGTTGAAACAGCCTTTTTCTTGGAAAACCGGGCCTATTCCTATACTCATCCAAGGCGTGCGTGCTCTAGGCGTTCATGCAGCGTTTTTGTCGCTTCGTCGCTTCTTTTTCCTTGCTTCCCGCGTTGTCTCCAGGTGGCGTGGTGATCGATGAAGTCTTACTCCTCATGCTGAGTTTACTTACGCGACGCGACGGCGCCGTCTTTCGGTCTGTGTCCGTTTTTCGTTCGCTGCTGGGGAACGAAACAGTTTTCTGCTGCTTTTTTCGATGGGTCAAGCGTGGATGGATGGCTATACAGACACGGACTTCTAGAGAGCTTAGGCGGACAAAGGAGTCCACGAATTTATTTTTTTTGTGCGGACACTAGGTGTGATATCCAGAACGGAATGGCTATCTTTCAACACGCGGGAGTTCAAACTGGGGATCTTCTGAGTGAGATATCTCTGCACATGCTCCACAGAAAGAGATGCGGTTTTTTGGAGAAGAAAGAAAAACGATTTCTGCATCATACTCTTCACTGATAATTGGTCTTGACAAATGTTCTTTGTATGCTTTTTAGCTCAGGAACGATGAAGCGCAAACAAACGAAGGTCAAAAAGCTGTCCAGTGGATCATCCCAGTTGTGATTTTGTACCACACTATATTTTTGGGTGAATACCCCATGGGCTATACAAAATCAAGTGGTCTGATAGGGTTATGCAGTGTTTGGTTTATTATGAGATCCTGTATGTGTTTTAGGGCATAATTGAAGTTAAAACAGGGTTATTCTAGTACAAGCCATGATCAGCTAGGCCTATAAGCATAGTAACTTGGTGTAGGAGTAGCTATAGCTAGCCTATGACCAGCTTACACCGGAAAGTTAAGGTACCCTACAGTACATGGATGGGGTTATACACCAGGGGGATATAATATGTTGGGGAAATACTCAGGGGGATATACACCCAAAATATGGTATTCCTATTATCAATTACTGCTGTTTGCAACGATGATTTGTGATGTGTGTAACTGGTCCTTGTTCTATGCTGTTTTCCTTCATTCTCATACACAGTAAGTGCACTGCATGGTGAGTAAGTGAGTGCACTAT